>QCXZ01000137.1:44015423-44146716 GCA_025024175.1 Rhyzopertha dominica | reverse complement strand
AAGACAAAACCACCAAAGAAGAACCTCTCCAAAGAAGAATTCATTGCGCTAAAGAAGCTGAAGGACAACAAGGACATCGTCATACTTCCAGCCGACAAGGTAATACCACCGTGGTAATGGATCTACAAGACTACGACGAGAATCAAAGCCTTACTGCAAGACACGGCATATTCAACCGATTGCCACCGACCCTACAACATACCTGGAGAAAACTACGAAAGCTAAAATCAAGGCCAGCTCCATCGACGAAGAAGAACAACGAAGACTTATACCCAGAGAGAAGTCCTCCAAATGTCCGAAGCTATATGGCTTGCCGAAGATCCACAAGGAGGGCTCCATTGAGACCTATCGTCAGTTCCATAGGCTCACCAACGCAGGAGCTCGCAAAATTCTTAGCCAAACACCTCCAACCATACGCCGAAGAAGCCGAATCTTACGTAAAGAACGCAAGCCACTTCATCGAGCGCATAAAAGACGTCACACTGGAACCAGGACATTTGCTAGTCAGCTTCGATGTTGTGTCACTTTTACCAACGTCCCTGTTGACGAGGCCATGGACATCGTACGCAAGAAACACCAACCAAGGGAAGACATCATGGAACTAGTCAAGCATTGTTTAAAGAACACCTACTTCGTCTACAAAGAGCAAGGCTACAAACAAGTCGAAGGAGCACCGATGGGATCACCACTATCACCAATCATAGCCAATCTATTCATGGAAGATTTGGAGACAAAGGCCATCGAGACGGCAGCTTGGAAACCAAAATTATGGCTACGTTACGTTGACGACACCTTCATCATCTGGACACACGGAGAAGAAAAGCTCAAGGAATTTCTACACCACCTCAACGGAATCCACAGGAAAATTAAGTTCACTATGGAGGTAGAGAACAACAGTCAACTGCCATTCCTGGACGTCTTAGTGAGCAAAAAGGACAACAAACTAGGATATACCGTGTACCGCAAACCAACACACACGGACCGATACCTCAACGCTCAGTCGCACCACCACCCATCTCAACTACAGTCAGTTGTTAAGACCTTAATAACAAGATCACAACGCCTAACGGATACAGACAGCAAGAAGGAAGAGATGAGGAAGATCGAAACAGCACTACAGCAGAACGGCTTCGAGAGAAACGACATCAGAAGCGCGCTAAGACCACGTCGACAGAGGGAGCCAACAGAAGACGAAGAAAAACCAGTCGCCAAAGCCTATCTACCGTACATTAAAGGAACAACAGAAAAAGTCAGCAAGGTGCTAAAGAAACACAAGATCGCGACCACATTTACCACTGCAAGGAAAATAAGCCAGATACTTCCGAACACAAAAACCAAGGTAGAACTAGAAGCGCAAGGGATATATGAAATTCCATGCAGAGACTGTGAGGGCAGCTACGTTGGTCAAACCAACAGACGTATCAACGTACGACGCGAAGAACACCGGAATGCAGTTCGAAAAATGGAATCAACATCATCTTTAGCAGAACATGTAAGAACGACGTCGCATGAAATTGACTTCAGCAACACTAAAGTCATAGCGAGCATAGAACACAAGACCAAACGCATCATTAGAGAAGCCATCGAGATAGAAAGAAGACCAAACAACTTAAACACCAGAGATGACACACAAAGACTACCAGCCACCTGGAAGCCAGCTCTCAGTGCAATTACTAGGAAGACGCCGAATCGTGCCGGAACCAATCAAGCGCAAAGTCAACGCAAGGGAGCAACGGAGTCAGTCAAGCGTAACACACGACGAGTATATATACCGCCATCCATCGCAACGGAAGTCAGTTCAAGCCGTGTGACACGGAGCAGAGCAGCAGCAGCAGCGAGATCAGCAGCAAGAAGACCTGAAGATGGTACGTGAGATCGTGCCGAAACGTCGTCGATTCCAAGGTTCAGAGGAGAACCAACCAATGACAACGCGGAGCCAATCCCGGAAACCCTTTTCATCATACAACGCCCGCGGAAACCTGAAGCAGAACATATATATATATATATATATATATATATATATATATATATATATATATATAGAATATATATTCATATATCTATATTTCCTTCTGATTGTAGCTGCAATTATACTGGACAAAAAATATGAATCCTGTGTTAAGTAATTCTCCCGGTCAATTTATAGGTATGGTTATGGCTGTCAGCAGTCAGTGCTTGGATTTGTAGTTCGTGGTGTTCGTATTCCGTAGGTAWAGTAGGTAGGTTGGTTTGTTTTGCGGTTTGCTCTGGGTGCTGGTGTTGGATTTGCATTTGTTTTGCTTTTGCATTTTGTTCTGTTATTTGTACCTGCACTTTTGCACAACATCTGTGCTGCTCAGGCAAGCAAATCAGTCATAGAGGCTCTCACAATTTTTTTCTATTACCTTTGACTGTATAATGTTGTATAGCTCAGTAGCTTAACAATTATAGTATTATATTCAAAGTATTTAATAACAGTAATCATCTTGTTTCTTTTGTCATTGTTATTGATTTGCAACATTTAGTACATAACATAGTTTTGTGAATATATGTAAATGTTGTGAAGAAGTGGAAGTTAACGATAATTTTTATTTCAAGATCAGTATAGTAGTAATATGTATCTTTTTTAGTTGATACTAAACATATTTATAATGGCTGAGGATTCTATTGCAACGAAAAACAATAAGTCGTCTAATAGTCCATTACAAAAATCCTTGTCAAGTAGCAGTAACAGTAGTGCTAAGAAGTCACGCAAAAAACGAGATAGTGCTTCAAGTGATGAAGAACGTTGGCTAACTGCAATAGAATCTGGCAAACTGGAAGATGTAGACGATGAATTGAAGAAGATTAAACCAAAGGATCCTGCCTTAATGACAGCAAGACAACGTGCAATGTATGATAGAAGTTCTGATAATGGTCCGGTCAGTTCACCTGTTTTGATGTCACTACCTACAGGTTATAAGGTAAATATATTTATTTGCAATCATTTGCTGATTACTCAAAGCCTGGCTGACCCACAGCTAACCATTAGTAAGGCTAAGTTTTAAGTATTCTTTGTATTTACATATATTGTGAAATATCTGTTTTGTTGTACCACTGATTAGTGTAGTCGTGTGAAAATAGGAAGAGCCTGGTGGACTTTAGCATAAACATGGATGAAACGATAAGAGTAAATTCAAGTACTTACTCAATACTTTCCTTTCGATAGGTATTGGGTATTAGTCATAAGTACTCGTATGAAGGCAACAGTCCACAACGGGCGATTCTAATTTGCAGGTTGGTCAGCTGCAGGTCAGCTGCAGGTTAGCAAGTTGTAATGTAAAATCTTTGCAGGTTGACCAAAATTCCTGCAGGTCAGGGTGTATTCTAATCATACATCATAAACTTTAACTCTATATTACAGATTAACATCCCCTACCCCCACTCCGAACAATTAGGTAGGGGATGTTAATCTGTAATATAGAGTTAAAGTTTATGATGTATGATTAGAATGCACCCTGACCTGCAGGAATTTTGGCCAACCTGTAAAGATTTTACATTACAACTTGCTAACCTGCAGCTAAAATTGTTCGGAGTGGGGGTAGGGGATRTTAATCTGTAATATAGAGTTAAARTTTATGATGTATGATTAGAATACACCCTGACCTGCAGGAATTTTGGYCAWCCTGCAAAGATTTTACATTACAACTTGTTAACCTGCAGCTAAAATTGTTCGGAGTGGGGGTAGGGGGTGTTAATCTGTAATGTAGTGTTAAAGTTTATGATGCATGATTAGAATGCATCCTGACCTGCAGGAATTTTGGCCAACCTGCAAAGATTTTACATTACAACTTGTTAACCTGCAGCTGACCTGCCAACCTGCAAATTAGGCAGACCCGTCCACAACTTATCATGTAAATTATATTTTACAAAATGTCCAAGTAATTTTAGGTTGTGGAAAAAACTTCGAAAAACAGTAGTTTGCTTTCAAAACTGTTTTAGTATGCGCTGCATTTTTCGTATGTTGCATAGTTTCACATGATCGTCTCCTAATCGTAGTTCAAATGTCCTATCTGATGTGGGTTTAAAATGTGAGAGGAAGTTAACTCGTTAAACAATTATGCAAACTGCTAAGCATAGAAAAAGTTAATGCAGCACTATGCAATATGTAAAAAACACAGTTTGTATTAAAACAGTTCCAACATCGTTTTTTAGAAAAGTGGTCTGTTCCGCATCCTAAAGTTACTTCGATATGTTGTAAAATACCATAATATACATGAATTTCCAAAAATAATAAGCATATTGTTTAAAATACTGCCCACTTGGAACATTGGAGCCATATAATTTACAATGACAAAGTTATTTTTACCTGTATGATATTTAATGATTTAAGAGATTTAATTGCCTATTTTCAGGTAGATTTATCAGTGAAAAATTATTGCCAGCTTGTATAACTTTTATGTATATATGCCGCCCTGACCAGAAATTTGAATAGGGCCCTGATGATGCAGTGATAACACGTTTGACTAGTAATCAAAAGTCCTGGGTTCAAATCCTGGTCAGAGCTGGCAATAATGTGCGTGCCAGGAAAGATGGCGGACATGATGGGGACAAAAATTGTCTCGAGACATTTAAATCATTGGCGTGCCCTCCATTATTCATAGTCGCAAATTCAGGCTAGCACGGCAAATAAATTTATTAACCCGGTTCACTCATGTGGATTGCTCCGTTCAAATTGTGGACTATGTTATATTCCTAAGTTGCGACTTGTTTCCGCGCACTATACTTTTTCATTAATAAAACTACCTGCAAAATACTCGATTAAATCTCTTAAATCATTACATATAATTTACTACTATTTTTCTTTGCCTCTAATCCTACGTAATAACTGACTTATGAGTAAGTATCGATACTATTAATTCGATACCCAAGCAGGATTGATACTCTATGGCCTGGTTGCATAAACATGGATCAAAGATCCGAGTTTAATGCATGGTCGTTGCAATAGCAACACAAATCAGAACACCGGATTTATGACGTTGCTAGGCAACGACTACAGATTAAACTCAGATTAACTTTGATCCATGTTTGTGCAACCGGCCCTATGGCTGATATGGTATCGAGTGGTATCATTTCATACCTAACCATAAAGTCCATAGCTATATGGAGTACTGCAATTGTCGCCATATTCAGTCCAAAAGATTGGGAAATGTGAATGTGGCAGAACCGGAACATTTGCACTTTGAAATGCAGTGTTAAGATGACAGTTTGGAATTTTGTCAGAATTTAGAGCCGATGTGGAATATTCTTATAACTAATCGAGTAATGCTACTTAAATAACCTATTCATGACCACTAAAATTTTATGGTAGTTTGTTTGTGTCTGGATGTCTTGAATACAGCAACCTGGAGATGGAAATTACTAATGGTCGCAAATGTATTGTCTGATCTTCTGTCATAACCTCACCAAACCTCGCTGCTGCCTTGTGTCAAGGTGCTTGTGTCGCCATTTTCACTCCCAAAGTGATAGCAATCATGATCATACATATTATAGTGAACAATTTTTTGAATAAATGTCTTAAAAAGATTGGTGTTGCAAATTTTGAAAAATACTGTAACGTTTTTACTACTGCTACTGACTACTGAAATAAGTACTTGTTTTTTGTATACGACTTTATTACAAAGGCCAATAAGTCCCAAGTGAAACTAAAGTGTTTCTGCATTTGATATCAAAATGCATCTAATTGCAGTTAAAATTAAAGGAACTTTGTTAAAATGTTATTTTATGTACTTCCTGCTGTCTGCTGCAATTATTTTAACATGATTTCATGCTTATGTTTATTAAATAAATTAGTTTGAAAAATATCTTACCATCTAGATGAATATTCTACGAGTACGAGAGTCAGAGACTTAATAGATGATATAATTGCATACAAGCTGAAATATGTTTTAAATTCTTTCTCAAGAGTTTAATAATTGTTATATATAAAATTGAAACATCTAGAGGTTTGGTAACATATTCTTTAAAGAATTTATTTTAAACAAATTTTAGTTTTTTGCCATTATCTCAGAAACTATAGTTTAATGGTGGGAAACATTTGAATTGCTATTAAATTTGGCACAAATAAATCTCTATTTTAATGGAATTATAAACAAAAAACGTAATCCCTCTGTCTGCGCTGTTACAAAAACTACATTACGCTGTAGGATGTGTTGTGTATATGTTGTAGGCATATTGCAACTTTTTGAAAACGACTGGGCTAATTGTAAAATGAAACAATAAGCAGCATGATTTGACGTTGCGCCTGATACATTTAGGCATTTTACCATCCTTTTACGAAGAACGTATGTGAAATTTGGCATATTTTATAGCAATGCCACTCTCAAGCACTGTTTTACAATGAGCCGACTTTAATCAGGTGTTTTATAAAAAGAGCGCAAACATAATTCCGACAATTTATCGAAAATTTATCTGTGGACGTATTTATTTAAACACACGATAATACATTATGTAAATATAAAACAGGAAATAACACGTTTCCAAAAAAATGTCATTCTGATAATGAAAAATTTGGGCATCTCTTTAGGTACCTACCTAGATTTAAACACAATAAAAATACAAACATGGGTATATGTAAAAAAATATCTTTCTAAACAAATGCAAAATGTTATTCTCACAAACGCGATCAAAAATTTAGGAATAAGTTTCCATTTAAACATACAATACAAACACGTAAGTGTAAAACAGAATATAAAATATCTGTCTCAAAAACATGCAAAACATAAGTATGAGAACTTCTTCAAGATTTAATACTTGACTGTCAACATTTTCTGGGGTAGATATAGTGACAGTTGAAAGCGTTACGTCGTCAATTTCAGTAAAATCAGATACTCAATTTCTTTATTCTCTGGTGGAATGTCGTTTAGGTCTATAGCATTATGTGGTGCGCCAATTACTTTTTCTAAATCTTCTTCTGTAATTATATTTTTAATAGAAACTTTCGGCAACAGAGAGTGGCATTGTTTTAAAATATGCTGAAACACACATATGCATTTTGTAAAACGCCTACTTTTGCAATATGCCTACGACATATATAATTCAAAATTTGACACTTTTATAAATAAATACAAAATCCTAATACATGCGCAGTTACCCTGACACAGGTACAGGGATTAAATTTTTTGTTTATAACTTGTTAAACAAGGGACAGGGAGTAAAAACTATACAGACCCTTTTTGTTCCAAATTCAATAACAATTAAAATTGCCCCCCCCCCATCATTTTTGCTATTAGTATTGCAGTTTCTGAGATATTTGCTAAAATTAAAATTTGTTTATAATAAGTTGTTTTTGTTGGAGCTCTAGACGTTTCGATTTTATGTATAATTATTATTTACAAATGAGCATATGTGATGATGATGAAGATGATCAATATCAAATATCACATATGCTCATTTATAAGTGATTCCAGGCAATAATTATCTTTCTTATGATTATTTACTATACATTCCTAATGGAAGAATTTAAGTCATATTTCAGTTTGTAAGCAATTACTTTATCAAAATGCGTTTCACTAGTGTGGAGTTTAATGAAAACATTATGTTATTCAGCATTGGGTATTAGTTTGCATAGAAGATGTAATGCTTTAAATAATAATTTCATGAAGTATATATGATCTGCTAATTACAACACCAACCATGGATTAGAGTCTGTTAAAATTTGATGCACATTTGTGCAACTGACCCCCAGATTTTCGAAGCATCTCAAAGATAAAATTGGCTCCTAAAAAAATGGAAGTATTGCTGATACAAAATCGCAAATATTATGATCTGCTACAAATGAAGAAAATTCGAAGGTGTCCCTTGTAATATTCTACAAAGAATGTGGCTGCAACATGATGGTGTGCCACCACATTGCTTACTCTCAACAAGTATAAATTATTGTTTTTAATCAAAGATATGAACACAAATGGATTGGTAAATTACCACCTAGGTCTCCAGATTTACAAAAATATTTTTTTTCTGTGAGAATACATAAAAAACTTTTATACAATTAATTTTTTATTTAACCAAAAGACCGTAATGTGTAGTATTAGATAATAAATATGAATAAATTACACTTAAATTTTGAATGTCTGTTTTTTCTGTTAATATTGTTTTGTTTTTTATAAATGTAAACCATTTCAAGAAAAGTCCTTTTACATAAATTTTGTTCTTTATCTAAAATTTGAAAATTATCACAATCTATTATTATCTATTATGTGGCTATTAAGTAAACATCTGTTTCCTTAATATCACTTTTGTGTAAAGAATTATGATTTTTTTAAATAGTGAGAAGTTTGTCCTAAATTCGCTTTTTCATATATGGAACATTTAATTTCATATACAACATTTGAATTATTCATTATTTTCGTTTTATCTTTTAATTTACTAAATACATTTCCTACATTTTTACCATTTTTCTGTGACTATAATGTTTTCACTTTTAAAATTTTTATTATTTTATCAGTTATCTAAATTTGAATAAGGCAAACTTGCATAATATATTAAATTTTGTGGTCTGTCTATATTATTTTGATTTATTACAATATTATATAATAAATATGAATAAATTACACTTAAATTTGAATTATGCCATAGCATAGAAGAAATTATAACCGTTTTCAATTCTTTTGACTAACATAAAATTTAGAGTTGAAAAAGAAGTGGATGGTCATGTACCTTTCTAGATTCAAAAGTAATATGCCAAAACAGAGAAATTGTTTTAGATTGCTATCAAAAACATAACCTTTCAGGCAGATATATAAATTTTGTATCAAATCACTCTGTTAAAATTAAAATTAACTTTATGAGACAAATGAAACATAAAACTCAAAAAATATCACATCCAAATTACATTAATAAGAATTTAAAATAATAAAAATTATGTTACTTTAAAATTCTTACCCTCAAACTTTAATAAACAAAATTTTATTTTCTACAACTGAGCATTTATTACTAAACGATTTTGTGATTAATCAACAAAATTTAAATACAGTCAATGTTTTAGATAGAGTGGAGCTGCAAGAAAACCATGATTCTCAAAGTATTTTGGTTTTGGATCTCTTCCAAAATTACAGGTTTGACAGCAAAACTTATTAGAAGTTTTCAAAATGAGGGTATTAAAATAGCATTAAAATATTTCAAAGAAGGTTCAAATCCATTGAGCAAATTTAAATAAAAAATTCCATTGAATTTTACTTATTCTTTAAAATATGATACTTGACATGTTGTTTTTCGAGCTGGTTCCCACGTTGGTTATTTGTTCTTGACGTTTGGATACTCATGTCGGTGTCTTCCTCAGAAGTAGCTGAAGTGTCCTAGTCCGCTCGGGTATTTATACTCGTCTGGTTCACTGCTGTGTGGGCGTTGTTACACATGACCGGTTTCCAGATTCCAGGTAGTTTTATGCCTGGGTCTCAGTTATAATTGTGCGGATTCTTCTGGATTTCAATGGCTTCCTTGTACAGTCTCGGCCAGAATCTCGCTTCCCTTGACAGCACATGTGCTTCCTCGAATTTGATGATGTGGCCAGTCTCCATTCGATGTTCTGCTACAGCCGACCTATCACCTTGCCGGCCTCTGGTGTCCCTCATGTGCTCCTTGATTCTTGTGCTAATGTTCCTTCCGGTTTGGCCGATGTAAACCTTCCCACAGCTGCATGGGATGCTATACACACCTTGTGTTTGTAGCTCCTCAATCGTCGAACGATATTTCGGAAAGAGGTTAGCTATCTTTCCCGAGGCGGTGAAGATGGTGTTTATATGATGTCTTCTCAGCAGCCGTCTGATCTTATCTGTACATCCATTGACGTAGGGCAGGTATGCTGCAGCGATGTGCTCTTCTGGTTCCTTCCTCCATGGTGGCTTGTTGATAGCCTTCTCAATCTGTGCCTTAGGATATCCGTTCTTCTGTAGTGCTCTGCGTAGATGTTCTAATTCCTGTTCTAGGTAGTCTGGTTCACTGACTGACCTTGTTTTTGGGCGTGGTGGTGGTGTGAATCTGCATGCAGCTAGCGATCCGTGTGGGTTGGCTTCCTATAGACCCGATGTCCTAGCGTGCTGTCTTGTTTGCTTGTCACCATCGCATCTAGGAAGGATAGGGCGCCATTGGTCTCCATCTCCATCGTGAATTGTATGCCGCTGTGGATGCTATTTAGATGGTCCAGGAACTCCTTTATGTTCTGTTCTCCATGCTGCCAGATGGTGAGTGTCGTCCACGTATTTAAACCAACACTTAGGTTTAAGCCGTGTCAATGCCAATGCAGTTGTCTCAAAAGCTTCCAAGTAAATGTTAGCTATCAGCGGAGAAAGCGGTGATCCCATAGGAGCACCTTCTGTCTGCTCGTAGTATTCCTCCTGGAACTTGAAGAAAGTATATTTCAGGCAGATATTCGCTAGTTGGACTAGTTCTTCATCCAGGTCTTCTTCTTGTAGACATTTCTTCAACTCCCTTAAGGCATTGTCCAATGGTATCTTCGTGAAGAGTGAGGTGATATCAAAGCTTACTAAGATGTCCTCCGGGTCCAGTCTGATCTTGATTTTCTCAATAAGGTCTCCGGCGTTCCTGATGTGGTGCTCTGTCTTTTCTGTGAGTCCTTTCAGGGTCCGAGCGATATAGCCAGCTAGAGGGTGGGTGGCAGATCCTGTTGACTAACAATCGGTCTCAGTGGTATCTCTGGTTTGTGTATCTTAGGTAGGCAATATAGTTGTGGCGTCCTTGTATCTGTTTTGATCATGCCGCGATGTAGCTCTTCTGGTATCTTCGATTTCCGTATAGCTGAGTTGATGGTCCGTTTGATGCGTCTTGCTGGGTTCTTCCTTATCTTCTTGTAGACTGGGTCTTCGAGTATCTTCCTCACTTTTGCTATGTAGTCCGTGGTATACAAGATGACGGTGGCGGTGCCTTTGTCGGCCGGTAATACTGTTAGGTCCGGGTTGTTCTTTAGTAGCTCCTTTATGGCACTTCTGTCTTTACTGTTCAAGTTAGGCTTCAGGGGTTTGGATTTCCGAAGTATTTCGGCTCTGTATTTTGGTTTGAAGGCTTCCATGGTTGTTGTCGATGACATGACGTTTTCCGGGCTGGTTCCCACATTGGTTRTTTGACCTTGACGTTTTGATACTCATGTCGGTGTCTTTCTCGCATTTTGATATCTTGACAGGTGTCGAATTTAGAGCTTGTACGTGGATTTATCTAAATAATAATTTATCAAATTGTCAATGAAATTTAAAAAAACGCAATTGCCTAATACTAGAAAAACATTAACATATGTAAAAATGTGGCTAGTCACTACTGCACACTAAAAATCAGCGAACAAGTCAAGTTACAGTAAAAAAAAATATATATTAAATCAGGTATTGCATATGATACTGTTTAATGCAGTTTTATTCTCTAAAATCCATTTCTTTATTTATATTTGAAAATGGTTTCATTATTGATATGTCTCATTTTTGTCGGTATTACGTTGTAGAGCTTTGGTCCGTAATATCTTAGACTTTTTTGACCATTTGTCTTATTCACTCTTTGTTGCACAGGGTTATCCCTCTGTCTTGCTCGGGTCTGGTAATGGTGGGATATCTTTTCTTTTGTCACATTTCTATGCGTAGCTGTTATTGCTTGTTTTATGTATAATAGTCTAATTACTAGTAGTAAAGTTTCGTTGTATAATTTTTCCGTGTTATATCTCTGAGGCTTGTTATTTATTAGTTTAATGCAGCTATTCTGAACTACTTGCAATTGTCTAAGATGTGCTGTGACTGCTGTTCCCCATGCAATTAGGCCATATTCCAAATGCGTCTGTATGAAGGGGTAACACAAGTATTTCAGTCGTTCAGTGTTTAAAACTTGTTTTAAAAGGCTTGGTTTGTATAACATGCTTCTCAATTTTTTTATTAATTTTTGTATATGTACATCCCATGTCAAGTTGCTGTCTACCTCCACACCTAAGTACTTATCTACCTTTTCTATAAATTTGATGTCATTTTCTTCCATCTTTATTCCTAGTTTTTGTATTGAGGTTGTTTGTCAGTATAAGCACTAAAGGCTAAAAACTTTGTTTTGTCAAAATTTATTGATAATAACTTAAAGGCAGACCAATTTTTGGACATTTAAGGTCCTCTTCTGCTTGTTCCTTTAGTGTACTCCAAGTACCTCCCTTATATAATATGGTGGTGTCATACGCATATGAGTTAATAGCTCCCTTTGATGGGAGAGTGAGCAGTTTATTTATGTAAATACAAAATAGTATGGGGCCCAGCGCCGTGCCATGCGGCTCACCATATTCAACTTTGGATGCTTTACTAACACGGTTTTGTACTTTTACTCTTTGAAGACGTCTGTTCAGGTAGCTTGCAAATAAATCAAGAGCATTACCTCTCACTCCAATGTGTTGATAGTAAGTTTGCATGGTTCACTGTGTCAAACGCTTTTTTCAAGTCAAGAAAACACCCAGCACTTTTTCATTATTGTCTAGCGCTCCACTAATATTTGAAGTGAGGATGGATATGGCAAAATCCATATTGTGAAGGAGATATTATTGTGTGTTTTGTTAGAATTCTCTTCATCTATTTTTTACGATTTTTTTTGCAACACGACATGACCGATATGGGCTGTTGTTTCCTCACCGCTTTTGTAGATGGGAGTAATAACCGCCGTTTTCAAGATATCTGGCCAAGTTCCCTGTTCAAATATTGCATTAAAAAGTTTTGCGAAATGTGGTGTTAAAATGTTAGCTACATATTTTATTACTTCAGTAATCAGGCCACCAGGACCTGGAGCAGTTTTATTTTTCATTGATTTGATGGCTTTTAACACTTCTTGTTCAGTTGTTGGTGCTAGGTATATGGATTGTAGGTTTGTAAATAGATGGGTTGTAAAATTTTGATTTATGTTTAATTTTATCTGCAAGCTTTTTGCCAATTGTGCTATAATGTTCATTAAAAATTTCAGTTATACTTATTGATTCAGTTACGATATTTCCAGTCTGATACTTGAGTTCTGTAATATCTTTTTTGTGTGTCGTTTTTCCAGTTATTTTTCTCACGGTCTTCCAAAGATTAGGGTTGCTTACTCCGGTATTGTCCACTGTTATTTCTTTTTGGAAAAATTCTTGTTTTCGAACTTTTTTCAAGTTGGTTAACAAATTTCTGTAATAATTCCTATAGGTCTGAAATGCTTCAAAAGTTTCAGGATATTTTTTTGAGTATAAAAATAATTTTTGTTTGGTGTTAATTGATTCCAGGCCAGGCGTACTCCACTATTTCTTCTTTATCCGTCTGTTGGGTATTCTTATTAGCTTTGTGTTCCTTTCGGCAGCTTCTTTTATGGTATTGATTATAAATTCAGTTGTTTCATTTAAGTTAGAACTATTTATTTTGAAGTTGGTCAATTCATTTTTAACATCTATCTTGTTAAAGCGTTTTATAAACTTGTCAACACTTTGCCCTTGGGTTTTGTGATTATTTTCCAATTTATTCGTGACGATTTATTCATTATTGTATAGTGGTCAGTAATGCAGCTCTTTAGTACAAGAGGCAAGCAGATATTTTTTACGTGTGAGCTGTTTTTATGAATAATATAATATTATAATTTGAGTGCCACATGCCACAAGTGTAATTTCACTATAATTTTCGCATTGAGTGTTGTCTTCTTTTTTTATGAATCGGTAGAATAACTTCTATATCTAGTGGCACCTGTCCTCCCAACCAGGCCATGTTCATTATTTCTAATAGTGCCTTCTTTCCCTTTTCTCACAGATGCTKTATCATTTCTGCAGTAATTCTGTCATATCTGGCTGCCTTCATTTTKAATTTTGCGCATTGCTGCCTTTAGTTCTTTAAGGGTTATTTTGTCATCTGTATTTCTTCCTTCACACTCATCGCCACTACATTGGTTGTCTGTATTTGCTTGTGTAATATTTGTAGTCTCCAGATGTAATAAATCGTCAAAATATTCTTTCCATCGCATTATTTCAAGTGGTTCAATTAGTAAGACTAAATATTATTTATTTGTTTCATTGTTACTCTTGATTTTTTCTTTTAAGTTCTTTAAGGTCTTGTAGAATAGTTTTTTGTTTTCTTTCATACTGTTTTCTATTTGATCTCAGAATTTTTCCATTCCTTTCTGTTAGATTCAGTTACTAATTATTTCACTTTTAATTTATGCTTTTTATATTTTTATACTTTCTTATTTTATCTCTGTAGTTTGCTTATAATACATCCCACCTCTGCGTTTGCCCTGTTTTCTATTGGTATTCCACTATATATAAATAAACTATGTCCTTCTATTTCCTGTATGCCCCATCCCTTCTTTTTTGTTTCAATAACTGTCAAAATATCAATCTCCACATCTGTAAACTCTTCTGCCAGTTCCACTTCCTTCCCACCTATGCTTCTAATGTTCCAGGTCGCTAATTTCCATATTTTGTTTTTCGATGCATTCGTTTCTAACTCTGTTCCTTTTCTTGCCGTAGTCGTCGTAATTTTTCTGTCAACGTTTTATTTTTTTATTATCGTCTTTATAGTGCACCTTAATTGTTTTCTTTTCCTGCTCATAGTCATTTGCCATTGCCTTTTTCGTCTTGTTAGTTTTTTGTACTAGTTTATTTGTTTTGTTACTGTTAGGTATCAGTCCGCAGTCCTTCTTATCCCATTTGTACTCTTTGTCATTTATTAGAAGTGCTTGAGATCCAATCTTAATTCAATTTTTTTAAATTTTAATCGAAATCAATGTTTCTTATTTCTCCTTAAACCACTCTTTCCTTTTTCATCATATTATCGATATAGATTTTTGTACTTTTAGTTTATGCTTTGCATTTAACACTTCTTTTTTCTTCTTCCAAGATTCGATTTGAGCCAGTATTTTTTCAATTTTTGTCTCAGTATGCAGTATATGTGGTATTAATTCCTGCTTTGACTTCTAGTTTGTTCATTAGGAAATCCTCAACTGATTCTTTAATGTTGTTTGGGAATATTTGCGCTCACTTGATAATAATATTATTTTTTCTTCAACTTGACTCAATCTCTCTATCAACATATCTTTTTCTCGGCCCCATCCCCCCTCCTTCGTTTTCATTTCATCTTTCATTAATGCTTGTAATTTAGCTTTATCAATAAATAATTGCTTTTGTACATGTTCTATGTTCTATTTTACAAAACAAAATATAAAAAACAATATTTATTGTTTTTAAAATGGCTATTATAGCAAAAACGTTAAAGGATGGATATACTGATAAGTCAGAAGAGAAAAAATTCTGTGTTTGCACATATAAAAAAATTATACCATACTATTAAAAAAATTATCCTTGATACAACTTTACAAAATTAGTTTGCAAAAATTTATTCCAGTAATAGTGCAAACATGCATACCCAACTAGTAAGCAGCTTTCTTTTAAGATTCATTTTTTGAACAGGTATCGCAGTAACGAATTATATACTCTAAACATGAATTTATTTTAGTGGATTAAAACAGCTACTTAGGAATTCTGAACATTTGTTTTCATTGTATTGTTAACACTCATCATTTACTCACTCATCATTACATTCTAAAAGCATTCTATTCCTCGTATAATACCCACAGTTTACTTAGCTAAGCTACATTCCAATGTCTTATATTGCATATTATAACTTGAAAATAGCTATTTAATTATTCAGCTGAACTGTTGCCTAATTTAAAGGATAGTCTGTCATTATAATCTGCTTACTACTACAAGAGATAATAGCTGGCTAGCATTTATTGTGTAATATTACTACCATATTATAATGGATGTAAATTGCTAATGCTTGTTGAACAAACTATCCCAGACTTACCCTAATTTTAGTTACCTACTCATTTTGTGTTACAAAATCAAGATCATGTTCTATTTTTTAATTTTACTTACTGTTATTTATAAATTATGTATGTATATTAGTTTATGTGTGATGTCCATCGATTAGTTAAATTGTTTTTGTTGCAGGAAAAGGTTATGACAGCAGAAGCCATACAGAAAGCAGCAATTAAATCCCAAAAGCGAAAGCAAATGGCTGATGAAAAGCGTGAGAAAGATAAGAAAAAAACAATGGAACGACTACTGAAAAAACAGGAATCAAAATCTACCAAAGTTATGAAAGCAAAGGCAATCAAAAGTTCATCGCCAGTAGTAACATATAGGCTGACTTCCAGAAAAGCAACACTTAGTTTTCCACCTAATATTGATTTTCCTCTACAAAGGAAGCAGATTGTATCACCACCTACACCAAAGTACTGCAGCATGAAATGTGGAAACTTGAAAAAATACTCATGTTCAAGAACTGGTGCTCCCTTATGCAGTTTAGCTTGTTATAAGAAAAATATAGCTTCTCATATTTTATAATGCCTGCTACAGTTATGATCACTCTAGAAAATGGATATGAGTTTGTTCATTTGAAACAGTGCAGTATTAACTGATACAAAATGTATTGTTTTAAATAACCTTTTGAATCCTATTAAGATAAATCTGATATCTGGTTAGGGCAAACTGCACATGAAGTTACTGAAAACATGTTGAACTGCTTGGACTATGTAACTGGAAAAGCTGTTAGAATGTCATCAATATGCCAGCTAATTGATTGATGCCACCATAATACATAAATTTTATGTAGTATTTACTAGTTAGTGACGTTTAACTTTGTGTTTCGAAGAACTTCTTTTAACTGGTGATAGCTCAAATAAAAGCAGGCTTTTGATTAAGCCATATTTATTGACTCTATTCTAATGTTTGTTTTGATGAAATTTACAAGTGGCTTCAAACCAAATTAGATTGATGTTGCCTGAGGAAAGGTCTTAACCAAAAGTGAAACGGCGGCCTACAAATTGCAGACATCGACCTAGTGCAGGTTCCTATCGATGGCGGCGGATAATGCTCAGGAAGCAAGATGATTTGAATGACTGAGTGAATGGACCAAGGCAGAAGATTCCTTCAAATAAATGTTTATGTTACGTTATGATCAGGGACGGCGCTAGCAAATTTTGGGCCAAGTGGAAATAAGAAATGCGGGGCTAGGAGGACATAAACACTACAATGTACAATATTGTAAATAAAACTCTTCTTCTCCAAAATATAACAAAATTTTATTTTACAAAAAATATGAAGAATAATGAAAAATAAATAAGAAGTATCTATCGTGAATTAAGGGACACATTTGTTTTTTGCTAATAGCAGTTGTATTTTTGCTTTTATAAAAAAATGTCTAGCTATTTTTAAACGAAAATTTGTACTGATGACATATTGTTTTCTGGGCTGGTTCCTACTCACATTGCTTGCTTGGTCTTGATGTTTCAACACTCATGTCGGTGTGGCACAAAGGCACAAACTGAGTGTCAAAACGTCAAGACCAAACAAGCAACATAGGAACCAGCCCGGAAAACAACGTCATCGACAACAACCATGGAAGCCTTCAAACCAAAAATTTGTACTTTTAACACTTTCTTTCATATTTTGATCGAAGAAATACTTTTTGCACCAGCACTGTCGAGCTGACAAAAAAGCCACCCTCCCTCAATGAACTGTACTATTTTACATAGGAATCTGACTAACTTTACCAGTCTTGTACCAATATGTCACTTCTAATGTTATACTAGTATTTAAACATACTAGCTAATGTTATTAACTGTTAGAATAAACCCAACTATAAGTATCTTTACATAAGTACAATATTTAGTTCTGTTTAGGACTATTTTTAACATAAAAGTCTATCAAAAGTTAACATTACTAATAAGGCCGATTTTAGAAAAGTTATTTTATAATGAAAGTTTCTGTCACAAATCACGTAAATTCTTTATAGATTTTAACGATCACTAAATAAAGATGAAGCAAAACATTAAAAAAAATGTCATATATCCAGCAAAGAAAGTAATTTGAGCTCTGATTATTCTACCAGGTTTGGAGTGAAGTGTAAATCGTTTTCACTTACTTAGTGGCCATCTTCAGTGCTAGAAATATTACACTAACGAATTGAAAAACATAAAGTAATATAAATTACTTCTTTTATTTAAAACACAAATTATAAATAACATCCTGCTGCATTTAGACTATTTTATGAAAGAGCAAACTTAAGGTAATACATAGGGTGTTATATTTAAGAAGTTTAATTAAAATAGAATTGAAAATGGAAATTCTTGACCATATTCGAAAAGTGAAGATAGCCGAGGATAAACCAGGGTAACATTAGATTACAAGTCAAGGAAATTAACAAACAGTCTAGAATATAAAACAGTTTAAAAACGTATGGTTTTTAATTAATAATTTTTTTTAATTCGTACTTTGGTAGCTCTGCATGCGACCCACATACAAATTTAAAATTGAACATGGAACCCAACAAAGCCTTCATTTATAACAGGATAACTAGATATTTCATTTAACAAAAACAATTTTTAGTATTACTTTTTTTGAAACATTCCATATGTATACTTGAAAATAATTTTGGGTTGTAGGAAAGATGAAACTTTTTTTTCCCGTAAGTTCAACTATTTAGTAACCACATGGGGAAAAAGCATCCAAATCCATCTGTCTGGCCAAATATCTCAAAAATTGAAATCAAACATTGGATTTTTGTTTTTTTTTTCTAATGATGCAGGTAAAAGGTAAAATCTTTTAAATAATACATTACACTTAAAAATCTTGTTACGTTGTATCAATATGACTATTTAATACAATTCAAAGGAACACACATAATTTATTGAAATACAGAGTGATTATTTAATCATATGAATCATATTTTAGGATAGGTAAAGGCAAGATAAATTTAATGACGTTGAGGCACTGAAAAGATTAAAAGTTCAAAAGTATTAAGATAGTACCTTACCATATCCCTCTCTTCACAAAAACCCATGTTTACCTTTTAATTTTACTTCTTTTCTATATAACAAGCCAATGTTTATTTAACAATATTATATTATATAATAACATATTAGATTTATGACACACTATTATCAATCATGCATGCTGCCTGATGTGAAACCTCGTCGCTTTCATCTTCCAGGTCTAAATCATCCAAATCTTGGAAAAGCGATTCATCTATTTTCACTCCATCACCACCTAAAATAATAAAATGCCCATTACAAATGTGGAAAAGTAATATAGCATTAGCATTTATTTACCATCTTCTAAAAATTTAAGGTCAGATTCGTTAAGTGTATTATCTGTCATAAACAGCTCCCTTCCAGTTAATTTTGCCCCTTCTTTGTCAGCAAGAGTACGTTTTCTGGCGATACCCATTTCTTCCTCAAACTGTGTCTTCCATTTTAAGAATGTCTCAACTGTTACACGGGTACCTTCAAATCGCTTCTGTGAGAGAAAAGTATTATGTTAAACAAAATTTTGAGGACAGTATCCAAAAGGATTTGCTCGCTAAAAATTTTTTTTAAGAAGTTTTTTAAATAGATAATTTTTTATTTTTTTTAAATATACATAATAGGTTTCGGCCTTATAATAGAAGCAAAACTCCTTTTATATTATGCCAAGCTTTAGGAGATCTTTATTCTCCTTCTTCTGGGCCTATATATTTTATTAAACAACTACAAATAGAGATCAATCAATTAAGCTTGGAATTATCCTAAATTGAACAGCAGCTTTGAATTGGTATATATAACACTTATAATTGTAGGTAATTTCAAATATAATTATAAATAATGACAAATATCTTTCAAAATTAAAAAAAACTGACTGCCAAAATATGAAATCTAGATATAACGAGAAATTTGGAGAGTGCAAGTAGGAAGTTGTGATCACGAAAATGATTTAAAATGGAGGAGATAGGTATACATTTTGGAAAGATTATGAATATCACTTCTTTTATTAATACTATGAATTTGTCTATTAATATGGGTAAAAATTTGTGGAATATTTCATACAACCCTAAAAATCACTGTAAACTATTCCTAATCTTCAGAATAATCTTAAGCACTAATGCACTAATGATTGAAAGAACTTACCCTTTCTTTTTCTTCATCTTCTTTTATTTTCTGTGCTAATGCTTCCTCTCTGTGTACCTTTTCTTCTTCCCATTTCATGTTTAACCATTCTTGAGCAGCTGATACCAATGAAAAAATCATTACCATACCCAGGTTTTCATTTGCCTGCAAAAGAAAACCCTTGCAATAAGTGTATCTGTTAAGTTTAAAGCAATAGCTTTTCATAAAACAAAAGTAATTTCTTTTTAATGAGGTATATAATAAACTTCTTAGTACAGTTAGGCCTCCAAATTAAGGCACATATTCTAGGTAATTTCAGACAGAAATTGCTTTTAGTTAAGTTTGCATATCGGTTTAGTACTTAGTACTAGAATTTGTAGTTTTTAGTTTGCGTCAATTTCAAGAACTTATATTTATAAGTAATTTTACGCAATGGAAAATGTATGAAAATTTGTTTACTTTAATTACATGTGTAGCAGAGTTAAGCGCTGCAAAGCTAAACAAAAATGAGCAAAAAAAGTGTTTAAATTTGGTACAGAAATTGAAAGAGCTACAAGAAATAGACAAAGCAAAAAGAAAATGGATGTCATAACCTAATTTGGTATTCCACCTATGAATTAGTGTACAAATTTTAAAAATCATAAATCAATATTCCGACAAAGTTATGAATTGGCATGTGAATTATTGGCAAAATGAATAAAACTTTGCCAGTATGAGAAGGTAAATAAGGCTGTATTGAAGTGGATACAGATGATTAGAGGCAATAACATACCCCTTTATGGCCCTTTTGTTTAACAAAAAGCTCATGTATATGCCAGACAAAAGTGTGGATGTCAGTGGCGAGGATTTTGACAAGTGGAGAAATGGATTGAAGAAAATTTTAGACTCAATTATTCCTTAAATGTTTGCCTCATAAGACATTGACAGAAAGACTAACAGTGTTCATTAAAGTGAATACGACAGGAACCGAAAACTAACCATTATGGGTTGGTTGAAGAAGTAAAAACCAGAATCGTTTTAAATGTGTCAAGTCGTCAAAATATAGAATACAAGTTTAGTAATAGTACCTTGATGACAAATTAATTTCTTTATGACTTTATAACTCGACATGATAAATGAGTAACACAAAATAGTGCTTATTGTCGATAACTGTCCAGTCCATCTGTTTCGCGGGACATGTGATATTTAGATTAATTAACACCCTTTGACGGTGTACCACATGATTTTCTCATAAATTAAACATTTTCAGACTTACTAACCTTATATTCACTTAATTCTTACAATACTTCTTAACTAAGTCTATTTTAACATGTGCAAAACGTCTTACATTCCCGCGTTACTTTACAAAACTAATCATTTTCGTTCTGTACCTAAGTATTTATATTAGCCTACCCCCAACTTCTTGAAGGAAACCCGTTATACAGTACAAAGGGACGGATCATGGAAATTTCCAGTGTAAAATTTTTATAACAGCCGTCGTCAACCTCTTTGTGGTTTACCAATAAAGTGCAATAAAGTATTCTTGCGGTTTACAGCGAAGGCCTAATAGTTTACTTACTACCCCAATTTGGAATTTCCAACTATAACCCGGAGACTATTGCAATCTAAAAACACCATCCATTCGGGACTTGATAAAAATCAGATGTCTGGGACAAAGGAGACAATATATAGCTTTCTGAATTACAAAAAGTTAGGCAAGAAATTAATTTATTCAGTGGCTGAATATATAGACGATGCAGACATTTTATGCTGTAATTTTCAGAACATATGCATTTATTATGTGTATCTATTATCTAATATGTATTATGCAAAATACATTGATATTTTGAATATAAATAATGCTTTTATTTGTCACATCCCAATCATCACATATGCTATTCTAAATAATAAATTTTCTATTTAATTTTTTTTTTAATCTTGGAACTCCTTTAAATGGGCGTCTGACTATTCTGAAAACACAGAGTTATGTACTTTAGTTTTTACTTATTAAATGTGATTTTAAATTAACAAAGAGTAACGTATAGGGTTTGTCAAGTAATTAGATTACACACACATAAAACAGAACCTGCTATTGACTTTTATTAAGACATTTCAACAGTGTTGCGTCATTTTAAATCAGCAATTAGAAAAAGAAAACATTTATATAAAGAGCAATTAAAGGTGTCAAGTATGTAATGGATGGAATTGCTGATGTTACCATCATATTGTTTTAGTACAACGTTGATTTTATAGTTAACGATTGAAAAAATTAAAATGGAAGAACTGATACAGAACAATGATTCTCATCAGTTGGCTGCTTCTGTATACCCCTTAAGTAAGTTTACATTTTGCACCTAGACAGTCCTAACATGTAATTAAATAAATAATGCATAAAAATTTAACAGATAGCCAATGCTGCACTAGATTTATTGATCACACCAAATATATAAAAGTTTTTAAAATTTAACAAAACTAAGATTGTAATCAAGTTAATAGCTATTTATGTATCAAGGGCATTATGTAGATTATAATGTCCTGAAGGTGAAAGTAGCCCGAGAGCCTTCGGCCCAAGGGATATATATTTCGCCTGATAGCATTATAATTTATTAAAAGCCCGTGGTGCATGGTGCATACAATGCTTTATTTTCTACTCAATATATGCTTTTTATCAATTTAATATCAAATAAAATTAGGTTTTGTATTTGTACGTCATTATTTAGTGGCCTATGGATTATGAAATTGAAATTGACATTTATGTAACTGTCAAACATTCTGAATCTGAATGAAATTTATTTTTCATATTTCTGGAATATGCATATGAAATTGGACATACAATATTTGCACTTTAAACCATTGAAATGTAAATGTAAGAAAATAGAAATTAAATAAATAATAAGTTTATAAAAATCAAATGAGCGGGTATTATTAGCGGGCGTTATGATATCATAGATTCATTCATTAGATTCTAATGCCCGCAGTTGTTTTCGATATGATTACGTATTTCATCTCCAAGGTATTATAGATCGATAATAGTTTAGTAGAAACTAAATTAATTATTTGCCTGTGAGGATGATAAAGTCTTACTATGCTTTGACCGGGAATCGAATCCAAAATGTCCAGTTCCTTTACACCACTACGGCACCCCAGCATATAACTCGCTTGACCTGGGGAGGTTGAAGTGGAAAGCCTGTTTTCTGATAAACTAATATAACCATTATAGAAGAGTGTTAATTGCATTGACCTAGCAATATGGATGAGAAAAATTGTCAACTACACCACCAAAACCCTGGTTATATACAGTCAAAAAAGTGTCATATACAATCCATTACAATTAATTATAAATACTTTTAGGTAATAATTAGCTTTCTTACATTAACAGTATAATATTCGCACAGATGAAAAATTAATTTAGTTTAATAGTTGGTTGCCATTGGCAAGTACAAAGTACTTGATGGCCCATCAGTAAGTCTAATTTGTGTTGTTTTTTTTGCTAAATAAAGTGCTACATCTGTTTGACATATTGCTTTAAGATTTCCTTAAAATCAATTTTAAATTATGTATTTTGACTTAAATCTATTTCAAAGAAACAGTAAAGTAAGACATGAATAAGGATGAAAAATGCTTTAAAATATAAATCTAAAAGAGCAAGCTGTTCTGGTAAGGGACCCTTCAATTTTATTTCAAATACATTATGGAAGTGTAAGTTTTTCTAAGTACGCTCTATGACCTGTTGATGTTGAACTTCATGTTTGGCATTCAAACACTACTTAAATGACAGGTGACAAACATTATTAATGACAAATTTAAAAAAAAACATTAATACCTAATTTGATATTTTAACAATAACTAAATAATTTTGGTATTTATAGTAGTAATTTTGATTACAGGTATGTACATATAATTGTTTGACCTTTTTACTCATCAGGTATAGCAGCTGCATTTTCACGAGTCCTTTGACTTTAAGCAAATAAATTGCACCGTGACATTTGCTCGACATCGTTTTTTTCCCAAATACTGTTAATTTTATATGTTTTATAGAAAGCAAACAAAATCTAGGTATGAAACAATTATTACATTGTAATGTCTAGAGGTCATTGACAGACAACGCTAAAATGAGGTACGCCCATGCGAAAAGCACGACAGCTAGTTATGCCAATGTTGTCCAAGCTATTTTAGCATTATTCATATTTCTGTCAGCGCATACAGTTGGTATCGATTTATTAGCATTTATTGGCAAAAAAGATACCCTTCCAATTGAAATCACGGATAGTAATGGCCAACTAATATCTAATTAGCACTTAATGGAAAATGTATGTTTCGTGACAAAGTTGTAATAGCCTGGAAATAAATTGTTGCAACTGACAACCACCCAGAGCAAACGTTTTTAGGGACGTCTTTCTCCAAAGAAGACTAAAATACATCTACTGCACATTTGAAATCAAGCGACACGACACGAGAAATTACTTGGGCTATATAAAGGAATAGTGCTTTGTATAGTTTTTTAAATGTTTCTGAATATAATCAATAAATTTGTTTTTTGAACATTTAGTTAAATTTTATGCCTTGTCTAACAGGTGTTATTTCGCATGTTCTGCATGTTACCGACATATTTCACAATGCTGCTTGTACATATTTGTGTTAAAATATTAATATGTTAATGTCTATGTTTACTACAGAAAATTATAGTACACTATAAAAGTTTCAAAACAGCTATTGATGGAGTTATTTCATATTAATGGCCCTACCATAACACCATAAGCTCACTACTAAAAAAATTCGAGGACCTCTAGAACTGATTCTGAATGAACCGACCTCATGCAATCTACGATTCATTCAATCATTTAGAACTTTCTAAAACGAGAACACATTTTTTTTAGATATGTAGGGTGACTGTGCCTTAGTTCGGCCTGGGCCAGTAGTCGTCCTGTGTGACATAAATATACCTAAAATAAAGAAGTCTTTTTTAAATCTTTTCAAATTTTTATACCCCAATAGTCGGCCATATATATTTCCCGCCCAGAACAAATATTGTGCTTCTAACTTCAGAGGTGTTTTAATGTTGGCTACAGTTTCAAGTGCATGTCCGTTGAACTACGACTGGTAAGTATGTCTTATTGTTTCTGTAAGTGAAGCAGTATTATTAAGAAATAAGCGTAATCTAAATAATGGGACATTCAAGTAGTGTTTGCAGATGTTAATATGTACGGGTATACAATTTTCTATGAATTATAACCTTCAAATTGTGCAGAATCTTGTAAAACTGGCGGTAAACAGGCGGCCGACTATTAGAAGAACTTTCCAAAGCCTGTTCCAGTAGTCGGCCAGGACGGCCGACTACAGGAAAAGACATCAATTTTGCAATTCTCAACCATATGTATACGGACATAAAGTAGAAAAAAAGCACATTAGTGACGTGCATAAAAAGGAACCGTCTTTTATAACTTTCCAGTAGTCGGCCGTCCCTTAACTCCGACGGCCGAATAAAGGCAGCAGACTACCTTAGTTCGGCCACATCTTCTTTAAATGATAATGATGATAATTTCAACCATAAGGATTTTTCTCTTCTAGATTGAAAAATAAATTATGGCGGAAAATCAAAGAAAGCGTTCATTCCATCAATATTCAGAGGACTCKTTAAAAAATGCTTTGAGTGCAATTCGAGACGGGGTACCAATAAGAGAAGCTAGCAAGAAGTTTTTAGTATCACGTGCAACATTACAGGATCGAATTCATGGAAGAATTGCTGAAGGTCCTCGTAAAATGGGTCCACCTACGATCCTCAAAGACCACGAAGAGCAAAAAATTGTGCAATGGCTCTTACACCTAGCTAAGTGCGGCTTTCCACAAAAAAAGAAAGATTTACTGGACGCAGTTCAAAAGATAATTATTAAAGAAAAGCGAGACACCCCTTTTACAAACAATCGTCCAGGTGAAAAATGGTATAGAGTATAAAGAAGTGGCATTTCGTGAGGCCGAGAATCTTACTAAATCTCGTGCTGTAATTACTAAAGAGTATATAAATAAATGGTTCAAAGAACTCGAAGAGTATTTGACATCACACGGTGCTCGTGATATATTAGAAGATCCATCCCGAATAATGAATGGTGATGAAACAAGTCTTTCGATGTGTCCTAAAAGTGGCAAGGTTCTTGCGCCAAGAGGTTGGAAAAATTTGTACGAAATCAAAAAAGGGAATGAAAAAGAAAACATAACTGTTCTTCTTGTATTTTCGGCTGATGGCAAGATGTTGAATCCAATGGTTGTGTTTCCATACGTGAGGGTTCCAAATGCAGTTGCAGCCAGCGTACCTTCTGGATGGTTCTGGGGAAAATCGGACACTGGGTGGATGCGAGCAGATGTGTTTTATGAATATATAACGAATGGTGTTGRCAAATGGATAGATGAAGAAAATCTTACTAGACCCGTGTTACTACTCATCGACGGTCATAAATCACACCTGACATTCGAATTGAGCCAATTTTGCGAGAAAAAATAGATAATCTTGTACGCATTACCGCCAAATACCACACACATACTACAGCCGGCAGATGTAAGCGTTTTTAAACCCTTGAAGATAGGTTGGAAGAGTACTGTAAGAGAATGGCAATCCAAGCCTGAAAATTTGAATTCAGTTTTAAGTAAGACAACCTTTTGCCCTTTATTGAAAGAGGTTTTTACTAGAAATGATTTTACTAGCAGTATAATAAAAGGATTTCGGAAATGCGGACTTTATCCTTTCAACTCTGGCGCCGTGGATTACAGCAAATGCGTACAAAATCACTTGGAAGATCTCAAGGAAAACAGGGACCAAGAAATCACTGATAATAGTTTGGGAACAACGGAAACTGTCTTATTAAAGTTGCAGCAACAATTAGAAGGAAAGGGAATTACATCGATTCCGGATATTATTACTGAAATACAGTCTATGAGAAAGAGTCGTGAACCAAAGATGCCTATAGAAAATTATCTAGTAAATGAAAATGGCGAATTAATGTTACTTAATAGGGAGGAAACAGAAACAATTACCAGTTCAGTAATGAATAATGACGAGAATATAATAATAATGAACGCAAACTTTCTTGATACAAATCCAGCGGAAAACAAAAATATCTATGAGTATGAAGTGGAACAAAAATTCCTTACAGCGGAGCTGAATTATTCCCAGAATGCTACACTAACTAAAGAGAGTGAACGTGAGAAAATTTTCCCACCTAATACTCAGCCTCAAGATACTTTCCATTATTCTACCCAGAGATCCAAAACACTGTCGAGGCGAATTTACATATTGCAAATACAGATAACCAAAATGAAAGCCATGTAGAATGTGCTGTGGAATATCCTGGTACAAGTACAATTCTCGATGTCCATAACCGTGAGGTAAAACAACAAGTTATTGAGAACCAAAAATTAAATGATAGCGTTATTCCTGTTGTAAGTGCAATAATTGTTGAAGGAAATGAAGACAAAATATATAATGACAAGGCAATAGATAATAACTTATCTAGTCAAATTGCAATTGGAGATGAACAAATCGTACCAAAGAATGCAAAAATTAATATTTTACAGAATATTAAGATTCCCCGAAAAGAAACGGAACAGAATGCCTTTGGCAGTCACTTGTTTTGGCCTAACCCTATTAGTAAGACAAGTAAAGTAGAAAGAGGTGAACGACAGCCTGCAGCAATATCGTCCGATGAGTATAGAAAGTACTTAAAAAGAAAGGTAGAGGAAAAGGAGAAATTAACAGAAGAAAAGTTAAGGAAAAAACAACAACGACTTGAAAAGGCAGCACAAAAGAAAGAAAAGGGGAAAAGGTGTAGACCTATAAAGGCAGGACCGCTTGTAAAGAAAAATAAAACAAAACCAAGGGAAACAAATGCAGAATGCAGTGTAGAGGAAGAGTGTGAGAACGGCGCTGAGGAAGATGAACTCGCTTGTACAAATATAGAACCAGAACGAAAGGAAATATGCACAGAATGTGATGTGGAGCTTGACAGCGATGCTGATGAAGACACTGAGCTGAGACATGTTGGTTGCGACCTGTGTCCAAGATGGTTTCATCTATGCTGCACCAAGTTTCAAGGGTTAAATTATCTTGAAGTTGAAGTTAAAGCCTTTGTCAGTTTTGTTAAAAGAATGTCCTTGATAATAAATACCAATTTCTTTGCTCTTTTTAATTATTTTTTTACGTTGGCCGACTATTGGTACGCAATAGGCTGGACATAAGTTATAGGGGGCTGACTATTGGGAAAAATGGCAACTTCACAAAATTTAATTTTTGCTATTTTTGCAGTTTGAGATAAGTAAAATATACACATGTTGTAATAAAGTAGCCTACATGATGCATCAGATATAAAATTTGCAACTGTGTAGTATTATTTTGAATTAGTCCTAGGTTACACAGAAATTACAAATTCTCTTAAGAGGCCGACTACTGGTCCAGTCACCCTACATATGAATAATACCTGAAATCACTCACAAATGCACACATGCCAAACCTAGTACTTTTATTTAAAAATGTACCCCTGTAACTATTTAAGTAGCCTCTTTCTGACCACCATGTCACACCACTTATTGTGTAGAGATGGTGGACATGGAAGGATTATTAGAACTTGTTAAAGCTAAGTTAGGAGGCATAATATGTAATTTTCTATAAATTCAAATTCCAATCTGAAAAATAACTGGACACATTTTTAAACTATATTGGTTCAGTTGTCCCTATTTGCTGTCACTTTGCACCAAATGGTGTAATAATGATTTTGTACCATTAAAATAATTCAAAGCACTAAACACAGCAAAAGTTATGAAATACAGAAGGATTGTCAAGTTTTTATACTTAGCTGTAATACCTGTTCTTGTAAATAATCTGTCAACTCTGATTCGCTATCTTCCTTAAAATTATTTGCATTGATTACTTCTATCAATGGTGGTTCATCTGGATATTTAGGTAGGTAAGTAAATACTAATTCACACGATAATCCGTTTTCACTACTAGGTTCGTATGCTTCTGATTTTATTGGTATACTAAACTTATAATGGGGCTCCGATGCTATCACTGTAAGGAAGCAATATTTAATTATAAACGATATATGATATAAGAAAGCTAATTTACCAGTTACATCTCCATAGTATATAGATTCTAAAGCTTCTATTTCACCTTTTTGTTCTTCTTTATAATCCATATTTTCTTGGTTCAGTTAAGGAAAAGCAGGTACCTAGTTTGCTTTCGTTTCGTGATTTGCACATAAGCCGAACTCATACGTATATAGGAAGGTGTCTTTTATTAGATTTTATAGCTTCTGTGAACAAGGGAGAAGTCATAAAACATAAACATGCACCTAACTTTACAACCTAAAAAAATAAAAGTGAATCCTAACCTGATGGTAGCAGGCACTGTTGCCAGGTATTTTTCGTAAAAACACAGTTAATTTTATAATTGTTAATCTGTGTTAATGGTGTCTTTCTTTTTTTCTTTTCTCTGAGTATTAATCATTACCACGGTGTATAACACCTATAATTATATTATACATATAAGGCCGGTTTATCTTCTCCATTTTAAGATAAAATCAACTGTTTTTAAATTCTAAACCAATCACATACCCCAATTTAATGGGTTGTTATGGTTACTGGGTTGATTTTAAACGGTTTTAGCTAACATCAACTTTAACAAAGATAATAGGAACCGACACATAATATTTACATATACATATAATATAATTATGCATATTATACACCGTGATCATAACTAAAGTAAAGCAGCTAAACGTATTGGTCTGAAAATCCATCTGACACACACAATATTAAATAACAGAATTTTGGCGCTACTCTGAAACTACTTCTGAGGAAGACACCGACATGAGTATCAAAACGTCAAGGTCAAATAACCATCGTGGGAACCAGCCCGGAAAACAACATGTCATCGACAACAACCACGGAAGCCTTCAAACCAAAGTTCCTAATTGTAAGATTTTTACATTTTTTATCGTCTTATTATTAGGAGGACGTGACATAGGAATATGTAGTATAAACTTTCAATATGCTCTGAACAGTTACAAGACTAATAAGGTTAAGTGCTCCATTTTTTAAATGAAGTACTGTTCACAAGTTTCATTTAACTTTTAAGCGTTTTTGAGCTGATCATAGGTAATTTGAGTTGTGCTAAATTTGTTGCTTAACATTCGATTTGGCGAAATTTAAGGTTGCTTAGAGCAGACAAACAAATAAATGTGCGGTGGTACATACCTTCTTACTTGTTATATCACGAAAAGCATTGTTATTAAACCTACGGTAATTTTATACTTATGGCGATACACTGAATGGTTGGTATTTGTAGTTTTTTAACTTAAAATGTAAATAAAACTTAAAGTTTAACCACTAAAAAGGAAATTTTGTCACATTGGGTTTAACCTGTTAAAAAATTAAACACTTAACATGGGACGGCACCTATTGGCAATACGTTAAAGCTTGAATTCGCCGGCAAAAACAGGGACGCTTCCGAATCGTTTGTACGGCATCTTGAGTGGAGGTATTCTTACTACAGTCACTAAATTAGGTTACAATACAGCACATACTTATTAATTGAATATACCGCTCACCGCTCACATCGTCACATCCACTTGTTTCAATGTGTATTGTGCAAGCTTGGAAGCCCGAATCTCCGTCGATCTAAGTGAGAGGAAGATATATCTTTTGTCCTTATAGATTACTGCATTAATGCGCATGAATTCTATGCTCGAAAACTCCGCCCTCATCGAAAACACGACACGAGACTAGCTAATAAGTATATGACCCACCTATATTATACGGTGACCACCTTTCAACCTTTCCAGGTCAGGACATACGTATTCTTATTCAGGGACGATAATGATATTATTATTATTATTATTGGAAGTAAAAATAACAAGATTAAAATCATTTTCTGTAACATAACTGGACGAAGGAAGTCAAAACAGTGTTGTCAACGGTGATAGAAATTTTTAAGTACCTACAATATGTGTATCGCAGTATAAATTTGTCAACAATATAGTACGATAGCAATGTACCAAAATAAGCCAATAAAGACATAAATTTAACACATTTAAAGATAAGTTTTTGCCACAATATAAAACACAATACATAACTGACACTTTGTTTGAAATCTGGACATATTTATGAAATCAGCACACATGAATGTCCTGATCAGATACAAATATTAGGCAGGACATATTTTGTGAAATCAGTACTGTCCTGCCTTAATCAGGACAGGTCACCCTATTTCCGCATCATCATTTGTTATGGCTTGCATTATTTGCAAATTGCAATATGCGTGGAGCTATTATTTAACTAATCTTTCTTAAAGACGGTTCGGTTCCTATTCTCTTTGTTAAAGTTCATGTTAGCTAAAATCAACCCAGTAGGTAACCATGACAACACCTTAAATTGGGGTATGTGATTGGTTTAGATTTTAAAAATAGAGTTAATTTTAGCTTAAAATAGAGAAGAGAAACCGGCCTAATTTATTTGGTACAGAAATAAAACAAGAAGCATTCCTAAAACATGACGGGAGACCACATCTTTTACCCTTTAAAGTAGATCTAAAATACAATTTAGACATAAAGTGACGCCAAGAGAGCAACAGACTGAATGCGATTGGCCGAAAAGAAGCGCAAATTCAGAAAGTTATATTGAAACCAGAAAGAACTGAAGCGCTATACATAATGCATTTATTAAATACATATAGATTTTGAGTTCAAGTAATTCAGGGAATGTCGACCTGGAAAACTATACACAAAGAGTACCTGACCTGACTTGACCTGACCTGACCTGGAAAACTATACACAAAGAGTACTCTTTTTTCATTTTAGCTGAGATTTCAAATTTATTTAAATTCCTCGTCAGAGCATCTACAATAAATAAATAATAATTAATAATTTCTTACAACAAACTATATGGAACCTTATACTTATACTTATAGAAATTTGAGACTATGTGTAAATGATCAAATATGTGCAATAATGTTTTTTTACGAACATAAATTTTAAACCACAAATGACTTGTGGCAAATAAAATTGGGTAATTAATTTGAGCATCTTTTGTTAGTTCGAAGCTAAGAATACCTTCAGCACTTTTTACATTTTGCATCGCATGCAATTTTGCTGCTGTTTGTCTTTAACGTCGGTATGTGAATGTGTATAGTCACAATAGTGTTAAAAAATGACGGGGACTGGTCTTCTTGTGAAACATAGAAATTAGTGACTTTTTATACGACGTTTGATATTTTAGTCCCACTCTTGAATTGCACGCGTTTACACGCACATATTTGTTTTGTACGCAGCTTTCTGTAAATTATACTCATATTTCGTGTAATTACAAGCATATTGGCAACCCTGCTTTTGACATTACAAATAATTATAATAAATTGACAGCTGCTGTGTTTTGAATTTTTACATATTACTTTGTTCCTTTTAATGATAATAGCAAAAATAAAATATATATCAGGCAATTCCGTTATATAGTTTTGCGGTACGTATAATCATTTCATTACGTTACGTTAACCACACAACTTCTACCTACCTACGACAATATTAGAAACTATACATACCTATCTAGGTATTTCGGTATTTCTTATCGTTCATTTAATTGAATAATTGCAAGCATAAATTAAAAGTACAACAAGAAATGTTTTGATCTCCATATTATTTGATATGTAACATTTTATCGCTCAGTAAACTTTATAGATAACATGCTGGTAATAAGTGTTTCATGTTCCAGTATTCGTCCATTCTCGCACTTGCACGGCATACTACGAATACCATAGACAATGACGAATACCTCATATTTGTTAGATTGATAGTACGATCTGAACTTTATTATTATTTTCTTTTGTGTTGGTATATACTACCAAAGGAGCTTCAGGCATTTCACTTATTATTGCCTATCGATCAGACTAAGCAATGTATTGCAATAAGGTTACTGTTATAGGATCTTGTATGGTAGACTTTGTAAGGTACGTATGTTTGCTTTTTTTCAATGTTTTTGAGTACGAATGCGGTGTATAATAGCATGTATAATATATTCATATATATGTACCTAGTACAACGCGAGTACGTAGGTACCACAGAAATCATAAATTTACATAGAACGCTAAATATGTAAGTACAAGTTTTTGCCGAATTGAAACTGCGCAGGGCCCGTTGGCGCATTCGCATTGAAAGCGGACTAACAATTATGAGCCTAAAACCAGGATTGGTTACAGAAAATTTATATCACATATTAAATGTTTTTGTGCTAAAGGAGCTGTTAGAAAATGCAACATCATCATTACCGGTTAAATATTATAGGTTCGTGCTGGTCCATGTCTGCCAACCGCTGTCATTTGTGTTTACGTTCTTTAAAATTTACTGTCAAGAATATGTACGAATATGTACGTTTTCTCTGACGAGATGAAGAAAGACGTGTGGACGTGTCCAAATTTTTGAGACGAGACGTAACCAGGCAACAAATTGCCGACGGTATTTTCGACAATTTCGCGTATTTTTTAAAATTATTATTGGCCCTTCCTGTTTGGCACGCCAGAATGAGGTAATCTTTCATGTTCGTTTTGAAATAATGACAAGAATTTCCAAATGAAACGTTTTTAGTCAGAAACGGTATGTATGAAAAAGGCAATTACAAAAAAAGATGTGTAAAAACTCTAGGTAATAAAATAACGAATCAAATTGTTTTACATACCTTAGCAAAAACGCGAATTGGGTTTATCTAATGCCGTATTTTTTTGAACATAAACATAACCTGTACGACCTGAAGTGTGAAGTCTGAAGTAACAAGTAACACACTGACAGGGACAGAGAGATGAGAGACAAAGACGGACCTTTTCGACTCGTAAAATTGTACGTTTTGAGCATGCGCCGCAAACCCGCTGCTTCTTTCGCCAACACGCATAGATTTTTCACGCGCAGGTATTATACAGGGTGTCCCTGAACATGTGGGCAATATCTCGGGATCTGATAGCTGAGCTAAAAACATCACTATTTTACAGTATAACTTTTTTTGATATATCGTTCGCCTACTGAGATATTCACCCCTAAAGCTCCTTTGGAAGAAGTGGTTTCTCCGAAATATCTTTTATACCGCTTGATATAATTTGATGAAATTTTCGCCATTAATATTTAAAATGGAGGCGGTTAGAATAGTGCAGACACAGTTTTTGTAATTGCACGGGGAAGTTGGGGGTAAACTACCCTTCACCGTTTTTTTCTCTTAATTTTAAGGCGGGTAAGATTTTTTCCCCGAAATAGGCGTTTTTCAAGTCTCCCAAACTTAAGAAGAAAAAAAGGTACTCTTTATTCATTACCCGAAAGTTAACCGTTTTCGAAAAAAATGTACTTGAATAACATGGTTATAATTATTGTATTTATTAAATAATTACATAAATATAACATTACGAAGAACACTTAAAAACTACATTGAGCTACAAAAAAAAATTAAGAAGCTTCAACATGAGCTCCTCCAACTTCAATGCATTTTCGGGCCCGACGAATTAAAGACTGCCGGATTCTCCAAAACACGGCAGCGTTATTACGTATTTCATCACAGTAAAATACTATACGTTCTATTAGATTATCCCTCGTTTCTACAGGAGTAGAGTAAACTAAGTTTTTCAGGTGCCCCCACAAATAGAAATCGAGAGGGTTAAAATCTGGCGATCGAGGAGGCCAAGCAACAGGTCCTCCTCAACCTATCCATCGATTTGGATACGCATTATTTAAAAATTGTCGCACAGCAATACTAAAGTGGGGTGGTGCGCCATCATGCATGAACCACATGTTTTTTCTGGTTGCTAATGGAACGTCTTCTAAAAGCTGTTGTAAGTTATTTTGAAGGAACTGCAAATAGAGTTCCCCATTTAATCTTGGAGGTAGCACATATGGTCCTATTAAATCGTCCCCTATGATTCCCGCCCAAACATTAACAGACTGAAACTGGAACTGGTGTCTTGCAACCACTGTGGAATTAGGGTTTTCGTCCGCCCAAACATGTAAATTGTGTGAATTTATTACACCGTTTTTCGTGAAACCAGCCTCATCTGAATAAAGAATCGAACTAATAAAATCCCTGTTATTTGTGTGCTGTTCTAAGACCCAATTTGAAAATTCCACTCTAGCAGGAAAATCTTCATGACTTAGAGCATGTACCTTTTGAACATGAAAAGGGTGCAGTAATTGTTCTTGAAAAATTCTGGAAATAGTGTTTTTGGACACATTGTGTTGCGCCGCAAGTTTTCTAATACTATTGGTAGGATCCGCAGCCACGCTATCCAAAACGTTCTCCTCTAGGACCAATGTGCGTACTCTTCTTTGGACGCCACCGTTCAAGCTATCTTTTACAAATTTTCCTAATAATTACAAATTGATATAAACATGCCTTTATGGATAATTTTATGTCCCACCTGTCTCCCTTAAACGTCTATCAACCCGTTCAAAAGTTTTCCGATCAGGAATCCTACGGTCAGGAAATCGTTCTGCGTACAAACTCACAGCTTCTGTACTATTACCAAGGGCTAGACCATACACTAAATGCATGTCAGCATATTCAGGAAATGAATATTCCATTTTAAAATGATTGTTGGATAACAATCACACTAGGAAAATTAAATGGAGTGACAGCTAATAATATTTTTTAGCGCCTACTATAAAAGTTAAATTGCTCGTGTGGACGCAAGTGAAAATGTGAACCATGTAATTCAACAGCATTTTTCTCGAAAACGGTTAACATTAGGGTAATGAATAAAGAGTACCTTTTTTTCTTCTTAAGTTTGATAGAATTGAAGAACGCCTATTTCGGGGAAAAAATCTTACTCGCCTTAAAATTAAGAGAAAAAAACGGTGAAGGGTAGTTTACCCCCAACTTCCCCGTGCAGTTACAAAAACTGTGTCTGCACTATTCTAACCGCCTGCATTATAAATATTAATGGCGAAAATTTCATCAAATTATATCAGGCGGTATAAAAGATATTTCGGAGAAACCAATTTTTTCAAAAGAGCTTTAGGGGTGAATATCTCAGTAAGCGGACGTTATATCAAAAAAAGTTATACTGTAAAATAGTGATGTTTTTAGCTGAGCTATCAGATCCCGAGATATTGCCCACATGTTCAGGGACACCCTGTATATTAGCGTTCTATGCAGTGGCGGCTGGTGGCATTTTTATCTGGGAGCGCTGATTTTTTTTTTCGATTTTTGGTAACTGGATTGTACTTGATTTAAATTTAATACATGCCCAGGGCGTTTCGTTTTCCTTAATAATGTTTACTTTKTTCACCAAACTCAGAGAACTGAAGTTTAATTTAATTAAATCACACGCCCTCAATTTTTGTATTGAACACAATTTTCCACAGAAAAAAAAAACCTGTACGTACGCTTAATAACCGCTCTCGTTCGAGTGCATTATTTGTAGGAATGCGCGCTTCCACTTATTTAGAATCGCGTGTCATTCCCATCGCATTGGCCACAGAACATTGTATTGGCATTGAAACTCTTTGGGCTTACAGGAATCAGCCTGCCCGGTAGCCGGCAGGCAAGTGAATCAGAAAATCAGATTGCTTGCGGGTTCCTGCAGTGCAGGCGCTGATCATTAGATGTAAATTTAAATAAATGTTTTAATTTAATTAAATTTGATGTACCTAGTCATTTGCGTAGGGAGGGCGGCGCCCCGTAGCCCTCCCTCACTAGCCGCCACTGGTTCTATGTATAATATCAGAGAAAAGTCGTAGAGAAGTCCAACTCCATACAAATTTCGGGTTCGGCCTACGCCACTGGTAAACTATTAGGAAGGTGTCGCTAGAGGTCGCGCGCGGCGCGCGCCAGCCGGTTTAAAAATGCGCGGGAGGCAATACCGTACCTATACTTTACTAGTAATGTTTATTTCACTTCAAAATGAAACACGGACATCTTGGAAAACATTTATTTACAATACAATAACAAGTTAAGTTGACAATGGTCATAATAGAACTTGAAAAAATCATATATGTACTATAAGAATGCAAACAGTTAAATATAAAGAGAAATAATTCATATATATGCATATTATGTACAAAAGCAAATAAAACTAACTTTGTGGTGTAATGTAAACATAACTATAAGTACAATAATGCTGCTAGAATAGAATATTTCTAAAGATCCCAATCTTGTAACATAATATAGAATGAAAAACTGTAAACATTAAGAAAAGGCAATCTGCAGCTTTTATGTTATGTATATCTCTTTTAAGTATTTGTATTGGGTTAACCATATTTGATTTCCCACATGTAGGAATACTACACAATAATTGTTATTGGCATTTAAGATTATGAAAGTTCAGTAACTAAACATTTTATTTGATATTTATTTAGAGGTAGTGGAAATAACACGATGTCAGTTTGAATCGTTAATATTCTTGAAGAAGCACAGTTCTATTACTTTTTCATATGAAACTTAGTTAATTTCGGAAACCAGTGTTATAAGCAAGAAACATGAAACACTTACAAGCTTTTTGTATGCCTGTACTGAGTGTCATGCAATCTTTGCAAAGCTTAAAATGTCCATAATTTAGATAAATAATTATGGAATGCTGTGGTTCATTACATAAACATTAACTCTAGTGTGAATGATAATATATTATATGGTGTGTGAGCACATCTAAGATCACTTGAGCAGTGTATCGATCGTATTGGCAAGTACTTTTTTCAGTCATAAATTTCACATAATTTTAGATTAATGTACAGCTAAGCTTATTTCCTAGAGATTGCTCGAAATACTGTTTAGTGTTAATTTAATTAGTGATCATTCTCTTATGTCCTTTATATTTACATTGATGCTGAGTGCTAACTTTCCTTAAGCTATGAACAAGTGATACACATCATTATTTAACTTTATATTGAAAACTGGCTAATTATGTTGCTAATTGCTGTAATATTTTACTCAAGATTCAGAGCACAATATTTAGAAAATAATATATTTATATTATTAATGATAAGAATTAATTTATACATGTAGTCCAGTCAACATGAATATTAATGACAAGAACCTGTACAGTGTATGCAACAAATATTAGTATTTATTTAACGAAATTGCTTTTTGTTGGTGATCATGTACTCAGTATTTTGCATGTTTCTTGATTTAATTTAATGGTTAAGTCAATACAACCAAAAGTGTAAAACATCGACAGCTGAAGAAGTAATAAATGTTACTTCTGAACTACGAATTACATGTGTATTTCACAAATTCAACCTTACGGAGTTTTGCTGCGAAATGCAAACGTGAGACATTTAACATGATACACAATAAATTTAATTAATTCATTACTAAAAATGGCGAAATTTGCACACTTTCCACCTTACTTGTCGTGATTCCTTTCGAGCCAGCTGATTGTCCTCATTCTTTCACTTGCACCCCAAGGAATTCCTATTCGACAGATAGAACACACAATGTCCTTGATAACGATATCCCGATGATGTGGACATGATACCCATGAAAATGGTACATTCCAATGAATAGCATCGTCTGTGATGTGAGGCTTATGACAGTTCTGATCCAATACTGTCTTTAATGTATGGGAACAGAAAAACCTACAGCAGCAACAAGCTCTTCAGTTGGATACTGCAGTCTTTCATAATCAGGTGGCCATTCACGATAGCTTATGAATAGGTTGTCTGGATCATCAGAAGTTCGAAGTAACAGATGATGGAAAATGTCACACTATAGATGTTCCATCATTTTCTTCACAATAAAGTCACTGATGGATTCACAGTTGTGCCTTCTCGAAAAGCTTAAGTTTGCATGCTTCCACAAAGCAGTAAGACCACTACAAACAAGTGCTTAATCAATGAAAATATGTTGTCCTCCAATAACTACAAACTTACCATGTTTATTGTTGCAGCAGTTAAGTCCAATAAAGAAATGCGAAGTGTTATCACCAAGCACAGCAGGTGGTTCAATCAACGGTGTAACTGTATAACAAATAAAGATCACAGTAGTACATCAAGACATTTCAACAATGGTAACTCACCAGGCTTCACTCTTAACAATATATTAACGGAAGGAAAGAAAATAAACGCTAAATCACACTTAAATCGTCAATTCGATGAAGTGATATAATGGCGGCCAATGGACTAGAGGTGTTACGTTGGAACTGGACCTGTTACAGTGGAATAGGTACGAGCTGGCAGTTCCGCGTACCTGTTCCGGACAAGCTGATGTACCTATTACGAGTCCACAGTCTCGGATCGGGCGTTTTCGATTGAAATAAGTGCGTAACTGGAGCTATTACTGTTGCGTTGGAACTGGACCTTTTACACTGGAACAGGTACAGCCTGCCAGTTTCGTTGAGCTATTCTCATCGATGCGATATACTTGTTGTTATTGAACATATACCTTTGGAATTTCAGAAGAGTAGAAATGCACGCATAAAGCAATATAGTTATTCTAATTTCCAGTAACGTTACGATTACTTATTTGACAGTATTTTTCTATTTTGTAGCAAGTACAAAGAGCAGCTTTTGCTATATCAACGTTTATTTTTGATAAATATTCCAGTTAGAATTTTTAGCTGTTCATACTTTATTAATATGAATAAAGGTAATAATAATAGTTGCTCATTTTATGAGTAATGTACAGAAATGTGAATCAAAACAAAATGAAACCACACTTTTGACAAAAGTATAATACAATATTTTTTGTACAACCTCCCTATATTGATAAAACGATGATATATTAAATTCATCTTAAGTTTGCTATTTGCTACAAATAGAAAACTTTAATTGAAAATGACTTTTCATGTATTGTTGATTACCTATTTAAAATGCTAGTCCATAACAAAATTATGAACAGAATGCCCCGATTTTAAAAGTTGCCTTGTCGACAATCGGTATAGTTTACCGCAGAGGTGTTGCGTCGGAACAGGACCTATTGCACTGGAATCGGTAGGAACTGTCAGTTCCGCGCACCTGTTTCCGAGGCGACGGAGTATCATCATGAACAAGACCGGAACACCTTGGAACTGGAACAGGTATTTGGAATAGGTACGTAACTGGAACTGGAACAGGTCGTACTAGGTACATAGAAAAGCTATTCCGTAACACCTCTACAATGGACAAATCCGTAAACCGCAAAACCGCAATCGCGCATGCCGCACTGGTGCAAGGTTGCCAAACTCATTTTTAAATACTACCGACAGTAAAATCAGTCGCACAAAAGCCAGCAAAAGATTATTTCTATATTGTCAAGAACTTCAAAGTATTAAGTCACAACGAAGAATACTCTTGGACACTGCAAATAAAATGTTAGTGATAATAATTGGGTTATGTCAATGAATGTCTTATAGCGAAATAAGATATAAATTGCACAGTCTAGCAACACCCCATTTTGAGGCTTTAGGAAGATTGACCAATCACAATGCAGAATCAGCGCTTCTACTGCCCTCTCGGTATCATCTTAAATGGATGTGAGACAAAGATGTATATATTGCAATAATAGATGTTAAAAAGGGATAAAATTTCGCTCAAAACCGAACCAATTTCCCCATTTAGTTGGCATTCTCACGACTTTTCTCTGATAATATATAATAATATAATATGTAAGACATGCGCGTAAAAATTCTATGCCAATACGTATGTTGACGAAAGAAGCCGGGGGTTTGCGGCGCATGCTCAAAACGTACAATTTTAGGACGTCGAAAAGGTCTGTCTTTGTCTCTTATCTGTCTATCCCTGTCAGTGTGTTACTTCAAGTCGTACAGGTTATGCTTATGTTAAAAAAATGCGATATTTGATAACCCCATTCACATTTTTGCCAAGGTATGTAAACAGTTTGATTCGTTATTTTATTACCTAGAATTTTTACACATCTTTTTTTGTTTCATTTGGAAATTCTTCTCTTTATTGTCAAAACGAATATGAAAGATTACCTTCCTGGCCTTCCAAATAGGCAGGGCCAATAATAAAAAAAAATACGCGAAATTGTCGAAAATGCCGTCGGCAATTAGTTGCGTGGTCCTGGTTAAATCTCGTCTCAAAAATTTGACTGGACACGTCCACGTCTCTTTCTTCATCTCGTACATATTCTTGGCAGTGCTGTAAAGTTTAAAGGACGTAAATACATAAACGACAGCGATTTACAGACATCGATCGGCACGAACCTATAATAATTAACCAGTAATGATGATGTTGCATTTTCTAACAGCACCTTTAGTACAAAAACATTTAATATCTTGCTATAAATTTTCAGTAACCAACCCTGGTTTTAGACTCATAATTGTTAGTCCGGTTCTGACTTGCTTTCAATGCGAATGCGCCAACGGGCCCTGCGCAGTTTCAATTCGGCACAAACTTGTACTTATTTATTTAGCGTTCTGTGTAAATATACGATTTCTGTGAGTAGGTACCTACTAAAAAATCATTGTCACGAAGTCAAATTGCTGCCTCTGTATTTATATTTTATAGCCTGGACTTCGGTCCTTCAGTGTCAAACAGTGTTGTCAAGTCGCGGTAGAAGTATAATTATTATTATTACCATCTTTTTGATGTTATATTTTATACTCACATTCTTTTTGAAATAAGTATTGCAAATGCTTAAGGTTTTTTGTCCCTTATTGTTAATTTAGTTCAGCTATTTTCTGGGACTGTGGACCTAAAAAATCTCTCTCAGTTTCGCGGCTCTTTATTCGCTGCTTCCTCAAGGCAAGTTTGCTGTTATTACTGAGGAAGCAGCTAATACAGAGCTGCGAAACTGGATAGAGTTTCATTAGGTACCCAATCCCAAAAAGTTGTTGAACTAAATTAATTAATAGGTTGGCAACTAAATTTTGTCAGTTTTTCAACAACATTTATTTTAACAACAACGAAATAATAGAAACAAATTTTATAAATAATGGGTTACTCGAAGTATTCACCACGTGATTCTATTAATTTTTGCCATCGGTCTTCAAGTTGGCCGATGCCACGGGCGTACCAAGCACGGCCCTTCGACGCGAAGATCTCCGTGAGGCAAGGCTCAATCTCCTCACGATTATTAAATTTCTTGCCCTTGATTTGATGTTGTAGGCTCCGAAACAGATGGAAGTCTGTGGGGGAGATGTCTGGACTATACGACGGATGTGGCAGCACCTCCCAGCCCATTTCCGCCAACTTATTGGACGTCAAACGAGCTGTGTGGGGTTTGGCGTTGTCGTGAAGCAAAATCACGGGAATGCGGCGCTTACGGAGTTTGCGTCGAACCCGCTCCAATTGCTCACAATACACCTCGGCCGTGAGTGTTTGGCCCTTTGGCATCAATTCTCAGTGAATTGGCCCGCGTCGGTCCCATCAAACGCACAACATCACCTTTGGAGCTCGAAAGTCAAGTTTCGGCGTGCCGCTACGTCTTTGACCGGGCGAAAGCCAGTGGTTGCGGCGCTCACGATTCACGAGTGGCACCCATTTCTCATCGCAAGTGATCACCGAGTAGAGAAACGGTGATCGGCGTTGCCGGCGAAGAAGCTTTTTGTCCACCTCGACGCGTTTCTGTTTTTGGGCGTCTGTCAGCTCGTGGGGCACTCATCGGCCTTTCACCCATTTCTTGCCTGGAAAACAGAAACGACTTCCACTTTTTTTTTAACAGAATGAAAGACTCACCTTCGGCACGCAAAATTTTCCCAATTTCTTGATGACTGCAGCGAAATTGATGAGCTAAATCGCGAGTACTCATCGTCGGATCCTCTTCGATGGTGTTGCGGACACCAGCCCAATCGATGGTTTTCGGCCGACCACTGCGTTTCTGGTCCTCAACTTCCGTCTTTCCCAATTTAAACTTGGAGAACCACCGATGTGCTGTTCGCTCAGTAATCGTTTTCGGTCCGTGGGCCTTGTTAACGCGATATGCGGCCGTCGGCGCATTGGCGCCCCGCAAAAAATCATACTTGAGGAGCTTTTGGATACCAGCACGTGTCAGACGCATATTAAACGGAATCGTATAATGTAATATACCAAACTGACCGCAACAAATTTCTTTATCCAATACAGAAAACAAAATGTAAATGTCACTTTAAACAAAGGCGTTATGTCAAAAACTGACAAAATTTACTTCCCAACCTAATAATATACCTAGTTCTTAAGGGCAGTAATCGTTAAAATTATATTAACTTGTTGGTAATTAATTATTATAAGTCTTGATGAAGAAATAGATTTCAGAAGCCTGTGCGACTTAATTCGATTTAATCTATGCTCGCTATAAAGTGACATACATACATTGTTCGCAGCGTTGGCTGCGATAAAAATGAAGCTGTTTTCATGATTTATAATAAGGCAGTGCCTCCATGACTGTTGACGGTAGCAGTTTTTTTAACACGCTGAAACGGTTACGGTTCCAGAAATATTAGCTGTCGACTCGTTGCATAACTACAGCGCTCGGTATCCGTCCTCCGTTGTTGTCAAGCGATAGATCGTCGGAAGTCAGACATTTCAGAGCTATACATGACGTATCTGCTCCTTTTACCTATGGTTACTTATATAGTGTTATGCTGTGGGGAAACTAGCGATTGCGGATTTCACAAACAGACCGATGTCCGCGTGGTAGGTTTTGTTTCAGTAGTTTTCAAAGCTCCTTACTAGACAAGCAGATGGCTCTGGCACAGTATAATAAAGAACCAGTATGTTCACTCTTTGTCGGCACCTTTGATCTCGAGGGGGCTCAGATTTTCAATAAACGTTTTCAAGCTAGGCAGAGCTCTGCGTTCTGATTGGTCAGAGCAATTGCCCCACGCTTTGTTTACAATAAACAGTAAATTCCGCGCTATTGCCAGCATGGACAGTTTTACTTCAGCGTTATCTGTATTTGTTGCTGTTACGCACGGTATATTGTGATTATTATTAATATTATTACTAGTTTTATAATTTTATTCACTTGTTATGTAGTAATTACTATTCATAGAGCATTAAATTGCTATAAAGAATTAGTGACTACCTACTACCTACTGTGAGCACTCATCAGTCTACATGATGTATATTGCGGACAAATGCGCCAATACATCTGGCAACGTGTCAATCCTGATCGTTGGTAGTTGACGTTGGCGGTTATATGGAAGCGGTTGTAGTTGTAGTTGTAAGCGTCAACGCGTCTGTAGTAGCCTAATCCAAATATAACTTTGATGTTTCTGTTCCATAAACATGTTACAGCACTTAGTGACAAATATTTATTCCACTTTGGCTTGGGCATAGGTTAATATAAAAACCAATTTTGTATGTATAATTAGTTTTAAAAGTTATATTATTTCTTTTTTAACCTTTTGACCTCAACACTATACACCTACTTTGAGTACCTGCATTCCAGAATTCAATAGTATTTGAAGTGAACCATCAAAATGGATATCTACACCTTTTATTGTTTCGTTCTAACCAAGGAGGTTTATATTCCGCTATGCTAAACCATATTTATCATTTGGTGCATTTCTTTGCGCGTACGTTGCTAGGGTAATGAGCAACTTCCCACACGCGAGCGAAAGTCTGATTTGAAAAGCAGCGAAGGACAAGCGAACAAAGTCCTTTAGAGTGATTATAGTAGGGGTTTACGAAACTTAACCAAAGGGGTGTCTGCCATTTATCCAACTGTAATCAGCTGATTAATCGGTACATGGATCAGGTTATATAATTTAATAATAATAATAAATAATAATAAAATAAGGAAAAAGGACAATATAGTATAACGAAGTTACAAAACGGGCCTCAGCCAAGTTTCGTTCCGCGTCCGTCTGTTCATTTAAAACCCGCGTAGGTGGCACTGAGAACATCTGCCATCAAATTCTCCCGCTAATCAGTCCGACTGCCGCGGATAAAGCGTGCCGGTTTTCCGTATTCAGGCAGTTCTAACTGAGCCGTCTTCCGGTGCACACCGATAAGAGACCAGGTGAGTGAGCTCTAGACTTAGTACTTGTATTGTGGTGGCCTTCCTCTCTCTCACATCCATCATCCATAACCGATCCCTGATATCTCACCGTCACCGACTGTGGAGCATGCTGCATACTTGCTTTGTAAGCGGTTCGCTCGCAGTAGACAGGGAGAATTGCCCGCTTGGTATTTGCCGCATACTAGATTTGTAGGCGGCCCGTACCTCGTGAGTAATTTTCTTACGTCACCAACCGACTCCGACCGTGGAGACCGTCTGTTGTGGGTGCGCCGCATGCTAGATTTGTAGGCGGTTCGCCCGTGGCAGACTGGGAGAGCTATCCGCTTGGTATTTGCCGCATGCTAGATTTGTAGGCGGCCCGTACCTCGTGAATAGTTTTCTTACGTCACCTACCGACCCTGACCGTGGAGACCGTCTGTTGTGGGTGCGCCGCATGCTAGATTTGTAGGCGGTTCGCCCGTGGCAGACAGGGAGAGCTGTCCGCTTGGTATTTGCCGCATGCTAGGTTTGTAGGCGGCCCATACCTCGTGAACGGCTTTCTTACGTCACCAACCGACCCCGACCGTTTGAGACAGTCTGTTGTGGGTGCGCCGCATGCTAGATTTGTAGGCGGTTCGCCCGTAGCAGACAGGGAGAGTTGTCCGCATGGTGTTTGCCGCATGCTAGGTTTGTAGGCGGCCCATACCTCGTGAACAGTTTCCTTACGTCACCAACCGTTATTACCGACACCCAACACCGACTGTAGACTGTTACGCCTCCGTCCGTTCCTTACCTACTCCGTCAACCAACCAATGACCCTGTCTGAGAACGTAACCCACCGGCGTCACCAGATATAACACGCTCACTCAGTTTGGTTACCGCTTGCACCGCTTTTTCATCACAACCACCGCACCGTTACTTGTACCGTAACCGTAATAACCGTAGACCGTTTTCATATCACCGTATTGCATAACCGTAATTTTCCTTGGCTGGGCACCGCAGGTGAGGGGGGCCGTTACATAATTTAGTATAGACTCCTCTGTTGCATGTGTAATACATTATTTAAGAGTAATAAACTGTGTTTATAGGTTCTTGTTGGTTTTTATTTCTGCTCAGCACCACCGCACCCCGCTAACACCTTTCTTTCAGCTTACGGCATTCACCCTCGGGGGTTGTTCCCTGGAGTGCCGGTCTCCACTGTAGCTGCCCTGGTCTGTGTGCTAAGGGGGATAGTGCACAGGACTCTGAGGAGCATACCTCAGTATAATAAAAAACTGGCGCCCGAGAAACCGTTTTGACGCCTAGCTTAGTGCTTACGTCACTACCGTGCCGCTCATTGCGTAACCGTCCGACCGTCCGCCCTCCGATCCGAAGGCCCGTTCCGCCGCTCAACGAAAAGGCGTCACAATAGCTTCTGTGCAACAGCAACTGAAAACCGAAATATACGGAATTAAAGCAAATCAGGGCATAATCGAAAATAAAGTAGCTCATGTGGAAGGGAAAGTCGATCATTTTGTAGGAAGATTCGATCAGATCAAAAAAAGAGTCGATCGCGTCGGGGAGAAGCATTAGGAGACGCATAACATATGTGTACTGAATACATGTATTCGATACAAGTACTCGATACATGTCCGATGTTAGGTCGGATCGAGTCGGGTTAGAGGTGTATAGCTCGCTCCCCGGATGTAAACAAGACTGGCAAAAGTACCTGACACGATCAAAGGGAAGGACGAAGCAGTATAATGTAGAGACACCGTTCGATAAGATTGTAATATCGTCGCGGGACCATTTCTCACCACAATAGACCACAATAAGTAAATCCTTGTGGCGATGTTAGCACGAGTTCTTGTCGATAATCTGGTGTGCAGATTTGACGTACCATTAGAACTGCATTAGGATTCAAGGAGAAACTTAGAGTCGAGACGGCGTCAAGAGTATATTACAGGAACTCTGCTGCTTGCTAGGCATTACAAGAGAACAACTTTTGTGAAGCGACATCAAACCGATTGCGACAAGCACATTCCTCTCTTTTGCTGGCGTTTAGGCCAGCGATCCATGAGATCACAGAAGTAACATCCGCAATTAGATTATTTGGAAGAGAACTGAGTTTTCTGCACAATCTAGAATTTGGGTCGACCGAGACGTCCGAAGAGGAAGTAATCAATTATGCCGACAGCCTTAGAGAATCAGTGATTCTCAGTGATCGCGACAAAGCTCGCTATCATGTAAGGGGGAATTACATACAGTTTGATGAAGGAAATCTAGTGAGGAGGCGGGTTTACAATCCAGAAAAAAGGAAAGAACCTTTGCCTAAGTTGTCGCCATCCAGCGCAGGTCTAGATCAAAGATAAAGGTGTTACACCTGAATCGTTTAAACGAATACTACGGAGATCCGAGGAATGGAAGTGATCGCGACGATAATTTTCTAAGGTGGGGCCAGTGTTATGGTGTGATGAAACCAGCGCCTTGGGATAAGGCAAGACTGACGAATGAGCCATAACGTTCCTTTTATCGATCAAATCGTAGGTTCTCTAATTATGTGGATGAGGTACTGAAGGCTCTAGACCAGAGTGTAGTGTAGTTAACTGAATTAGTAGTTTTAGAATAGTAGTGAATTGAAATTTAATGTTATTGATTATTTTTTGATATACCTCTTGTTTGGAAGTTAGTATAAATAAAAAGTTTACTGTTAAATTGTAGTTAGTTTTCTTAGGTACCTATATAAACCTAAGGGAAACTAAAAACAATCCGACTGGCTTATGTATCTTCGAGAACCCACTCCTAAAAGGCAAATTATGAAGAGATTGCTATATGACGGTATGTACTTGGCTTTTCATAAAAAATACCGGCGTTTCATGACATGCCTAGCCTTTTCGTAGCATGTCTGATTTCGGAATGAGACTACCTTATTTATACCTGTAATTATACGGCCAGTCAAGTCTGAATAGCACAATACCTACGTAGTCCTGGGAGACCTTTTTTGTAGTTTATTTTGGCCTATAGTGGACACATTTTTTTGTATTATTAATTTGATGTTGTGGGCCAGTCTTTTTTTAAGTGCCGATATAGTTGCAAGGCTCCAGTCTAAGCACATTCCGCTTTAAGCCGAGTCATATTTTTTGCTTGTGAACTATCAGTAATAGGTATACTTAGTAGCTTTAAAAGGTAGTTGTGGAATGGTACTTTGTTTTATGTACAGTTGTCCTGTCAAAAAAGTAAAATTTAAAGTAGGCAAATATGCAATCGCACAGCAGAAAAATTATCTTGTTTGAGAAGATCGTGTTTAGTATTAATGTGTTGCTACACGTTCTTCTTTTCTAAATTCACATTCATCAATGTTAATTTTACTTCTTTTTAGTTGCTCAAGGAAAGTTGAACTATCGTAAATCTAACTAGCGAATTATAAAAAAAGAAAAAATTACATTTTGTAAATAAGTATATCACAGCTTTTTTATTTATCTTTTATTATCTAGTTATGCACCAAGGCTACCCCAAGCTGGAGAGACAGTTAGAGCTAACACATTTGCAACAAGTTTTGGGGGAAAGGGCGCCAATCAATGTGTCGCTTCTGCAAGATTGGGAGCCAAATCTACTTTAGTTGCTAAGGTAAGTAAACGCAAACAGATCCCATGCGTTTACAGTTAATTAATAAACAACCCATCCAAATTGTTGTCCAAAACTTGGTTTGATGGTGCTACCAGGTTGCCATGTGTGGCCCTTTCATAGCTTGCTAGGTGGGTATTTTGAAAAGCTACCCCCGAGAGTATTTGAATACATTTTTTATCAGTACAAGGAAATGTGAAAAATGCTTGCAAGTGTACGAACTGAGAATCCCAGTCGATGTGTGTTTCAGTAATATAATAAACAAATATAACAAATATATAATATATAAACTGGGTGTTGCTGAGGTAGAATTTCCAGAATTGATTGATTTTTGCACGTGAGGTCTCAGGGGTAGCACTAGCATCCATTATCGCTTGCAAACTTTTTTGAATTACCATAAATTATGTAACAATGGAAGCCATTTCAACACACTTTCAGGGTAGCGCTATCTCTAGTTTTTAAGGAAGTAATGAATTATGTATTTGAATATAGGGAATGCTAGCGACGGCATGTGCAAACATCTGTCTATGACCATACAATACAACTGTATTGGTCTTTTGCTTAAGTGGAAAAAAGATAATAGACCACAAGTGAATGGGAGGAGAATTTTTGCAATTGGAGGACGTCCTGTTGAAGATGAGAAGCATATCAACATCTAGTTAGTAGTACTTGGTACTAACCATGAAGTACGTACCATGTTTGTTAGATAATGTGCATTGAGGAGCATTGTGTGCCCACCTGGGAGTGAATAAAACTTTGGCAAAAGTTCCTGAACGTTTCTGCTAAGTACACTATCGGGAATATGTAGAGAAAAATGGTGCCGCAAGTGTGCAACTTGCGCAGACACCGACTTGGGAGCTCCTAGAAGTCCAAAGTCTATGTCAACAAGTCACGGAATCTGGAAGCCGTGAAAGACAATATTGGACAGAAAGTGGCCGCTATTTAGTCCGAAGCACTACAGAAAGTGAATAAAAATGCCGCACACATTGCGCAATTCGCTTTGACGACGGCCATTTACGTGATATCATATGCCCAAACGCTCAGAACAAATCTGTAAAGTTTAAAATAAAGGGGAAATCATTTCATAGCAAATAATTTGTGTGCTTTTTATAATTATTGGTTCCAAAGTACAACCCCAAGGTTTAAATGGCCTCCCCATTAGCACTATACTCAGCAAAATGTGATCAGATAACGCACAATAATAAAAATTATACACATTAAATCAAAATTGTGAAAATTTCATTTATTTGCACTGATACGGTTCTATTTTTGACAGGTTGGCAGCGACCTGTGGGGAGAAAAGTACATTCAAAATCTGAGAGACAATGAGATAGATACTACTTATGTATCGATGTCGCAAAATAGTTCAACTGGTATTGCACAGATTGTGGTAGCAGAATCAGGTGAAAATCAAATAGTAATAACACCAGGAGCAAACGAGGAATTGTGCGTTAACGATATAGAAAAAGCCACAACTGTTATTGAAAGCGCTGACGTCCTTATTTGTCAATTGGAAACATCTCCAGAAGTGGCAATAAAAGCGATGGAGCTTTGCAAATCTGTAAGTGGTATTATGCACTGTACAGTGTTGCAGTAAATATTGACAGTCCTTCGCTAGCATATTATTTGTAACACATTTTAGAATGATTTGAATGTTGAGTACAACTATACATAGGTGTAGAAGTATGAAACCGGACGTCCGTCCATCAGTCACGACATTGTTTTGCCTTTTTCTATATTCCGGTTGGTTTTCACGTAATGCTCGATTTAATCGATCATTTGCTGTTGGTAACGATCAGTGTTAACGGTTTCACCAGATTTTAGCAGCTCATAATAGATTATACCCTTTTGATCCCACCAAAGACAGAGCATTATTACTTTCTTTCCAAAGCGATTTGGTCTTGCAGTAGATGTCGATGGTTCGCTTGGATTCACCATGATTTACGACGCTTATGATTCTTAAAATATATCCATTTTTCATCACCTGTCACGATCCGATAAAGAAATGACTTTCTTGTGTCTGTTGAACAGCATTTCACAAGTGGTTTTTCGATTTTCTTGCTGTCTTTCATTCAGTTCATGCGGAACCCATTTTCCCACCTTCTGAATCTTTCCCATAGCTTTCAAACAAATGGGGACTGCTTTCTGCGATACATTCAATTGATCCGCAAGTTCTTGTTGAGTTTGAGTATCATCTTCATTCAATACGGCTTGCAATTCGTTGTCCGCGAACTTTTTCAGTGGTTACCCACGCTCTTCGTTTCTCACGTCAAAATCACCACTTTTGAATTTTTTAAACCACTCGAAACACTGATACCAAGAGCATATTTACCGTAAGCTTCGATAAGCATTCGATGCGATTCTGCAGCAGTTTTCTTTAAATGGTGACAGAAAACCAATGCTGTCCGCAAATCGTTGTTCGTAGTTTTCTCTGTTAGTAGACACAAAACTTGACATGTTTAAGGTTCTAGAAAAATATACCGGTATATAGAACTTAGGTTGTTGCATGTTGAAAATCTTCGTCAGCTGTTAGGGGCTAATAATAGCGCTGCAGAAGCGGTCTTGCGGCACTGATCTCTAAATAATTAGAGATCAATGTCTTGCGGTCTCTAAACTGACGGCTAGTGTCATCTGTTAGTAGAAAAAAAATCTGTTAGTAGAAAAAAATTCCGGTGTCATACTTGTACACCTGGTATATTTTGAATAATACTCTCTAAGATGATAAACATTCTTCTGGTCAAAATTCATGTTTTACTTAGATATCAACAGAAACTGTTTTTTTATTATTGCGTTTATAATTTTGTTTTTTAAAGAACGAGTAAACGATAATATGTCATCTTTTTTATTAACTTGCTTACTGATGAAACGGAATGTGAATTTTCAGGTTTTTTCTTGTTGTCTTTTCAGTTCCTCTCCGTTTTGATTATTTTGGAACTAAAAAAAATCTGAAATGCCAGACTGATTGTTTATATTTTAATTCTTTTGTTTGTGAACTAATCGACATGCCGTTGCGGTTATGTGTAATGTATTCAGCAGCTTGTAAACGTTTTCGTTCGTTTAAGCTTTATTTGGGTTTTACTGTACAAATATTTATTTCTAATGGCTTTTATTTTTTGTAATCAATTGTGTTTCGGCAAACTAGCAAACTTTTAACTGATATACTGATTACATTTTATTAAAAAGCACTTAAACATATGACCACAGTAGAAACGCGCAGGAACTCCACGTGTTGGTGTGCTACACCCACAAACAGTTTCTCTATTGCGATAATAATATGTACGTAATTTTTATAATTTAGCCTAAGGATAACTATATTCAAGGCAGTTCTCAATTATAAAGATATTGGGTGGTTCCTATCTGTTTATTAAAGTTGCTATATTATTAAACAGGTTTATCTGCTTTGCTGAACTAATTTCTGCTATTACAATTACTCTCATTTTAGTCTAGGTACTTTTGCGTAGATCGGTTAATCGGTCGTGTTACAAAACGGGATAGGTTCTTGTCAGTGAAGAAAAAAAAACCACTTTTACACTGAATTTATTGCTGTTGAAGTCTGTCTCCAGAGTAAAGTGCGCAATAGGAAAGAAGTCGCACCTTAGGAATAAAATATCGTCCACAATTGTAACTGCATTGGTGGGACCAGTTAATAAATTTATTCGTCGCGCTAACCTGAAATTGTGACCATAATGGCGGCCACACCAATGATTTAAATGTCTCGCGACAATTATTTTTGTCCTCACTACGTCTGCCTCCTTCCCTGGCGCGCATTATACGTACAACTCTTATGCTGAAACGCACCAAATGCAGCATAAGTTTAATGGTGCAATAAACGGGATGATGCTTTACCTAAATAGGCACTTCAATTCAGCACGTTTACGTTACTTTGTGTGACAATAATTTTAAAACCTTAAAACAGATGACACAAAATGACTTGATATAATAAAGCCACTATATATGTAAGATATAATGGCTTTATTATATAAGGTTTCGCCACATAGCGCCCCCAAACTCGAAGTAGAAAAAAAATTTCTCAAACTTGAGTTTTTGAATAGTAGGGTTTCAAATGCGAAATATGAAACATCCCTCTTTCTTTTCCCGAGCTAGGGCATACAACAATATGTGTTCGGGCTAGTTTTTTTTTTAATACGGATCTTCGAACAGTAACGGAAATTTTCTAGTTTCTGTGGTTAAWTGCGAGGATATAGGATTCGCTCTGAGAAGCACCAAATCGCTCTCATCAAAACAATGTAAATATTTTCCAACCAAAAAATAATTTCATACCTGTTCAGGCAAAGCACCAACCCACTTATTGAACATTTTGACTTACGTTTCTTTTGGTGCGTTTCAGCATAAGTTTTGTACGTACATTGTGCTCGACATCTCTGGAGACAGACCTCGACGGCAATAAATTTAGTGTAAAAGTAGTTTTTCTCTTCACTGACAAGAACCTGCCCCGTTTTGTAACAGTAGCTTAAAGGTATATTCTATATTATTTAATTGGTTGACCATAATGGTCAGAATGTCACGATGTAACCAACGTATAAAGATAAAAATAGTTATATAAATATGCGTCATTATTGAACTGTTTTCGTTTTATTAATAAATCCATTATTAACACAAAATGAACAAAAGAAATTAGTGTCAAAATTCTTCCGTTGAAATGTAGTTATATTGTAGGAAAATCGCTAATCGAATATGAGAAATCATGTATTGCGCTAGTAAAAATACGTCACAACTTTCCTTCTTTATTTAGGTTTCAATATTAAATGGCGCTCCTGGTTTGGTGGACTACCCACCAGAACTTTTGACTCTTCCCACTATATTTTGTGTCAATGAGACAGAAGCAACAGTGTTTTCTGGAGTTACAGTTAAAACTATAAGGTAAGCTACCTCCATTGTATTTAAAGTCACGGCGTTATTTATTGTTTTTTTTAATTACTGTTTTACAAATTATAATTTTTTACAATTATTATGTGTATTTCTGCGTGCATCACTGCATTCTTATCGTCAACTCCTATGTCTCTTTTTTGCCTTTTTAGAGATATTTTGCTCTATAATTTTACCAAAAGTTGTCGGATATTTTTAAATCCATTCCTCGTTATTATCACTAAGCTGCTACAATACTTTAATGTATTATACACATCTTGCTATTTGTAATTAAAAAAAAACAATAGTGCTTACTATATAGCCAAGCGGTTGCCCTCCAGAAAAAAGATAAATTAATTATATTCATCAATATAACATAATAATTTAAAAACAATAAAAAAAACTCCCAAAAAATATTAAAAATAAAATATTTAGGCAAAATAGACGAATTGAAATGCAAGTGGTGGTTGGGGAGCAAATTTTAAACAGCCTCTGTATTGTCGCTATTTGGTCGGTATATCGAACACTTTTTTTTATTTCTGGTATTCTACTGCTCCACTTTATAATGCAACAAAGATGAGGCTTACTTATTAGTTACAAATAACTGCTTAATTTTGGTGCAACATGCCGTACTACACTATACAGGAATATCAACATCCATTACATTTGACTCCCAGCAGTCATATTGGTCTTGCTTTTCAGCAGGGCTCGAGACGACATTACTGTTTAATTAATATAAATTATATAATTAAACGAGTGTATACTTATACTATTTTATCTACTTTACTGGCTTATATCTAGAATTCCTCATATTCAAAATCTCGTTTCTGCATTATCTATACTTTTGCGTAAGTCTTTATTACTGACAGTGACTTTCTGTATTAACGGTATTAATAATGCGATTTTGACGTGACATGTCAATCAAAACGAAATAAAAGTATGGTTACCAAAACATTCTGAAGTCTAAAGTGACGCAAAGTTTTTGTACTTGATAGGTTCAAGGGAGGATCTAGTTCTTCCCCGAAATACTGTGGGGGGGGGGTGATGGAATACCCTGCAGCTAGGGTTATCGTCCTAGCCCTGCAGTAAAACGGGGGCCCTCTCCCGGGAAAATTAAAAAAAAGGCAAAAGACGAAGTAAGTTATATTGTGAAACAATTCTTGCTTATGTGAAATTTACGACCCCGGGAGGAGCAATTGCTCTCAGTGCCCCCTCCATAGATGCGCCCTTGGACACGTTTAGTAAGCATTGTGTTTCTTCATTATATACGAGGGCTGTTTCTTTAACCTCCAATGGGTTATAAAAATAAAATCCCTTTACATAAAAAAATATTTTATTATTAAAAGTTGAGTAGTCTTAACTTATTTTTCCACAAAATCCCCAAACAATCGAAGCATTTGTCATGACTKGACACTCACTTCTAGGAACTGTGCCGCCAACTGGGTCAAGCACATTTTGATAGCCTACCGGAAGCATTCTTTGGCAACGAAGCTTTGTCCACCCAAAATGCCTTTATTCTCGAAAGATATAAAAATTACTGGTTCCAAGCCCGGACTATACAATGGATAACTTCACACAAAACTTCACACTTGAATTGTTTCAAATAGAATAATACTCGTAAATCGCTCGTCGCAGGCAACGTAATGTTTCACAAAAATCCTTATTGTTTTCGTTATCATTTGCTTCAGATAACGCTTTGCAACCAACGAAAAGCTCCAGAAAATGAATTGATAGAGTTGATGGCACCGTTCCTTAAAGAGCGCCCTGTAAAAGCCTGTGTCACGCTATGAAAGATGTTTCAAGGGTTTTGGCAATTTTATAGAGAAATGAGTAAGATTTTACTCAACTTTTGAAAAAAAATATGTTTTTATGTAAATGAATATTATTTTTATAAGCGATCCGAGGTTGAAAAAAGCAACCTTCGTACCTATCTAATATATTATGTCATGTGATCGTTTTAGAATTTGTTTCTCCCTAATACTATTTTTTCTGTACTGTTTTACATAGAGAAGTTCTATTTTTTATTGACATGCTGCCTGAAAGACTGCCCATAACAAATTTACCGATATTGTTTATCAACTCATTTTGTTCAAGGATGAAGTTGTACATTACATGAGGATATATTTAAATTCTAACGTATTATTATTTATTGTAGAGACGCAGAAACTGCAGCGCTAGCCCTAGTCAAGAAAGGATGCAATGTGGTTATCATTACCTTAGGAGAATTAGGTGCTGTGTTTTTGTCCAATGAACAGCAAACACCCATTCACGTACAAAGTCCATCCGTCAAATGCATAGATAGCACAGGAGCTGGTGATTGTTTCATCGGCGCCCTTGGTTATACAATATCGAAGAATAAAGCTTATAATTTAGAAGAAGCTATAAAGACCGCTTGCTTTGTAGCAGCCGCTAGCACTACGAAGAAAGGAACTCAGCTTAGTTTTCCTGGACGTGAAGTACTAACTTGTCTTCACTAAAACGTGGCTGCCATATTTTATCGTCTATATAGCATCTTGTTATATCTAAGATTAAAAAATTAAATACGGGGATGTAGGTGGTAGTGGCGTACACATAAATATAATATCTATTTTATTGTAAACTCTTTTTAATTTTTTTATTCCAGACTGAAAAATATAAAGATAATATGTGCCGGTTGTTATTTTCCTTGAAAGATTGCACTGGACCACACTTAGAGGTACCTACAACCTACAGGCAACAGTGTTAGGCCCCGTTGCACAAAGCGTGGTTAACAGGCGCCTAACCAGCCTTGCCACGGGCAGCACCAATGAAGAACGTTTAAAAACAAACGTTTCCATGACAACCGCCTGTTGATCGCGCGTTAACCAGGGGGTCTGGTTCTCTAGTTTTAACTACAGTCACTAAATAAATAAATAAATGCTATTTAGTGACTGTAGTTTTAACCACGCTTTGTGGAACGAGGCCTTATTATTAGTCAGGTAGTTGTACAGTTGTAGCGGCAGGCGTCCTGCATAAATTGGGACATCCATAATGCGAGCGACTGAATTTTCGACTACGTGCGTTTAGCGAACTAGACATTTTGTGTGCTTCGAGCGAACCAAGCCCAGAGGTAGGCGTATCGCAACGTGTTCTGAGCGAACCAACTAAATGCGCTTCTTTGATAGGACGTATTATTAATAAAATTGATGTAAATTTACTGAAGTATATTAAAATGACTGTCACAGATTTAAAACTAGTTAAATACATTTACTGCATTTACACACAGTTTGAGTTGGTGTTTAAATAATATATAAAATTTATATAATGCAGCTCTTAAGTTTTGAGATGTATTGCCTGCCGAATGCATGCAGATAAAATACAAATATTAAACATACGTGCCTATACATATTTTGAAAGTTTGCTTTGTGTCATGCTATGGCTAAGTTATTTATGACTATATTTGTCATAACTTCTATAACTAACAAAACGATGAATTTTAAAATTAATGCATTCAGTGGTTAACATTTGCGAAAATTTTCTCTTAAAATTAGGATAAGAATAAATATGTGTAACATAAACATATACACCTGGCAACGTCGCACATTTCCCCCAAGCCTACCACCGTACCACCACCGTCCGTTAGTAGTGAGAACACGGCAAGTTTGCTGGTCTGCTCTAAACTGGTGTGAAGTCTACTCGTTTCGCGACTATGATTACGGCCTGTGGTTGTTGAAAGCAAGCGTCGTGTGCCAGCGGTTTGTAGAAAATCCCGACTGGGCAAGTCGTAACAGAGTAATAAAAGGTGTCTGGCGTTGTGCAAAATATTTTACATTGGGCTTACGGCCGCGCTCCCTCCTGTTATTCTTCCTCCTTGGTCGTAACCAGTGAGGACCCGACATCGACTTCGTTGAGTAGCGTGCTCTCGAGAAGGCTAGAAGCGGGTGTGCGACGACGCGGTTCATGCTCTCCGACAACTGGCTCCAGCTTTACAGCCCCGAGTCGGCGACAGTGTTGCTGTCGGAAACGGGATCTTCCCCAAGACTTTATTGGTTATTTTGAATTCAGTTTATCGTTTTGTATTGTTCGAGTTCTTTAATCAAGGTCAAGTGTATTTTAGTTCTTTTTCACCAGTAAACGTGTTACTAGAACTACTCCCGAGTATCATTTGCACTACTAACAAGTCACATGGAACTAAACGCGCCCCTGAACCCCAGTCTCATGCCACTAATTGATATGTAGCCTAGCCCTAAAAAAGTGTTTTTCTTACCTAAAAAATTGCAGTTAGAATAAAAGATAATTCAAAGCTATTAATGTTTAAGAAATTTAATATATCACCTTACAAATCTACAAGACAATTGTAAATGAGTCATATTCCTTAAGAATTTTAATATGTTCTCGTCCTCTTCCAACTTTTTTGTAGCTTCTTCTAGTTGGTTATCTAGCTTGAGGTACACTTTTCTCCGTTTTGTTTGGCTGATTCCGTACTCCAGCTTTATTATCTTATATTAACTCCCGTACCTATAGTCGGTACTTAAGCTCGATCTTAACCTTGAGCAATGCTTGGTTCATCTGTTATTTACTATAGTCAATGCTCCGGTCCGAAACGCGTAGATGAGCACGCGTTAGTGGAGGTATGCTCAAGTTCACTAGCGACCTACCTTGAGATCTACTTGGGCCTTGAGCAAGATGACAGTTTGTTGTATTTGGGTGTATTTTTCATTTTTAAATATTTAGTCATTAGTGTTTTTGTGAGAGTATGATGGAATGCGAAGATGTTGAAGATTTCCTTGAATTTGTTGAAATCGTAGAAAACGCAGAAAACAACAGCAGAATTCCCAAAACGGATATGCAAGATGCTGCAAATCCCATAGAATTGTTTGACGAAGACAATTTTAGACGCCGTTATAGATTTTCAAAGGCACTCGTGAGAATGTAATTTTACCGCTAATCGAAGAGGATTTATTAAAGGTGAATAACCGTGGATTACCTTTTCCACCTGTAATTCAGTTGCTGACTTGTTTGAGATATTACTTTCCTGTTTGGTTCTCATTTTATATAAATGATATAATTAAACAGCTAGTAAATTAATTTATATTGTGGTTTATTCAACTTAACTTTTTTTACAATATATTTTAACTGACAGTTGCTAGTCTATGACTACTAAAACCCTTAAACTCTTAACCAACTATACAATTATGCTACTGCAACATCTCCCTTTTTATATACAACATAATAAAGGACAAAACCTAATTCTAGTACATAATGTACTCTTTAAATCGAGATGGTTTTACAATCCTCTTTCTACTATCTCGATTCTCTAAGCTTTCTCTACCAACTAACCCATCTCTATTATTACTGCCACTTTCCTCTTCACAATATGAAACTTATTCTCTTCACCAACAAATGTTTTACTAGATTTATAGTCATTAAGTGATGGTCTGATGTGAAAACTATTACGCCTGAATTTTACTCCCGCTCTATCTTTTACCACATAAGACCTTGGAGTTTGTTCTCTTTTTACTATTTGTGCCGATTCCCACCTACTCTTATCGTCTCTTAAAAGTCACACTTTCACCCTCCTCAAACTCTGCTTTTTCTCTACTTTTTAGATCTTAATATTGTTTAGCTAGTTTCTGCTTTTCCAAAAGTTTTTCATGTGTTTCATCCGTTTTATTTAATTTTGGTTTTAATAATTTACTATTAACTCGGAGTTTTGTTTTTAGACATCTATTCATGAGTAACTGAGCTGGCGACAATCCCACTCCTTCAATTGGAATCGATCTATATGTTAGCAATGCATCAGACAAGTCACATTCTTTTCTCAGCATATTTTTTTGCTATTTTGACACCGCTCTCTGCAAACCCATTACTACGTGGGTATCTCGGGCTACTAATGATGATTTCAAAATTACTTTGCTTTGCAAATTTTCTCATTTCATATKAATTGTACGGTATATTGTCTGCCACTAATGTATCAGGTAATCCATGTTTTGAAAAACAGATTTTAAACTTTTTTATTATTTCCTCACTCGTTTCACTTTTTAAAGGGAGCACCTCAAACCATTTTGAATAATAGTAAAAAATGATCAAATAATCCACTCCAGCAAAAGTACAAATATCAGATGCTAGTTTTGAAAAGGGGCGAGCTGGTATTTCATGATTCACCACGGGCTCTCCAATATTAGCCGGTTTTTAGATCTCACAGTTTTAGCATTTTTTTAATATACTCAATTATATCTCGATTTAAACTTGGCCAGTATAATATCTTCTATGCTCTTGCTTTTCTTTTTGTTACTCCGAAATGGTTATCATTATGTAGCAACTTTAGCATAACTTTTCTTAGTGATTCTGGTACTACTAGCCTTTTGTTATAACATAAAAGTTTATCTGTTATATACAATTCGTCTTTTATTCATGAATATTTTTTTATTTTTTCACTAAGACCATTTCTATCCTTTGGCCAACCCAACAAGCAACTATATTATTTTGCTTAATACCACATCATTTCTTGTTTCTTCTTGAAACTGTTGCTTTTTTTCCTTGCTTATGTTAACTACTGAATGTACACTATGTACTACATCATTTATGCTAGTCTGTATCATCGGCACCTTTAATAAAATTTCTAGATAGCAGGTCTGCCACATGCAACTCTTCCTGGTGAGTATTTTATTTCCAAGTCATATTTGATCAGCTTTAACTTAATTCTCTGCAATCTAGGAGAATTAATATCCACCGTTTTTTGTTCCAAATACTAACGAGTGGCTTGTGGTCAGTGAGTACTTTAATTTTCCTTCCATAAACAAAATTATGAAATTTTTTTTACAGCATATGCAATTGCTAAGAATTCTTTTTCTACATGGGCATAATTAACTTCAGTTTCATTTAAGCTTCGTGATGCATAAAAAACTTGTAACAAGTTTATTGTATCAGTGACTTGTACAAATTATTAATTATATTGAACTGGTTTGGTGAACGCAATGTTTCGTTTCGTGGTGTATTGCGATAGTTCATTAGTCCCAAATATATGTCGGTGTTGTCTTGAATACACTTCCTCAGAATGGATTTGGCAATTTGAACAAATTTTCCCGCTAATCCATTAGCTCTCGGAAAGTTTGGTGATGATGTGTTTGGTACAAATTTCCTGGTTTTAGTGAAATTACGGAATTCTTTTGAGTTGTATTTCTTTAATTGGGTAATACACTCAGAAGATGTACCTTGTGATAGTTTTGTAAAATCAATAAATCCTGACTAACTATCCCCAATGACAATATATAGTTTATTTCCAAAATGAAATAAGTCAGAAGCAACTATTTGCCAAGGAAGAACTGGTACTTTTTTCGACATGATTGGCTCCGCATCATTGGCCCGTTGAGTTCTTAGGCAAATTTTGCATCGTTCAGTAGTCTTGGATGTCTTTATTCATGTTTTTCCAGTATACAACTGGTCGAGCTCGGCGTATTGAGCTTTGAATCCCAAAATGACAAGCTCTGGATAACTCGTTGAACTTGGGTCTTTGGAATCACAATTTTGTCTGAATTGTATATTATTCCATCACAGTACGATAACTGCTCTCTGAATGAAAAATAGTGTTTCAAGTTATCTGGCATTTCTTTGTACGATTTTGGAAATCCTGTTTTTATATACTGAATTAGCATACTAAGGTCCGGGTCGGCCTTAGTATCATAAGCTATGTCATCTATAGCATTCCGTGAAAACGAGTTAATTGTTTTAACCTCCAGATCTTCCACAATAAATGACTCATTAGGATCAAGCTTTATATCTCGGCTTAGTGCATCAGGTATCGGAATATCTTGACCTCTTTTATATATCACCTTGGGTGCATATTGTGCTAAATCAAATAATGTCTTTTGAAGTCTTGATGGAGCTCGATGTAATAAAGGTTTCTTAAGAATAATTTCCAGTGGTTTATGATCAGTTTCTATTATTAGATTTTTTCCATATATATATTCTTCTTTTAGTTGTTTAAATGCTTCATCTTGTTCTTTATTCCAACTCCACTCGACCTCCTTGCGTAGTAGGCTCCTCAAAGGTTCTGTTATTTCTGACAAATTTTTAATAAATTTGCTTAAATAATCTATTACACCTAGAGTTCGTTGTAATTCCTTCTTGTTGCTAGGAATTTTGAAGTTCTGGATCACAGCTAACTTTCCAGGATCAGGTTTCAATCCTTGGCTCAATATGTGGCCTAGAAATTTTATTTCTTGTGCTCTAAAGATACATTTGTCTTTATTGAGTTTTAGTCCGGCTTCATCGAGTGTTTCCATTACTTGGCGTGTTTGTTTTTCAAGCTTCTCTAGAGAATTTGCATGTATTAGAATGTCATCCATTGAACATTCGGCATTTTCAATGTTTTTTTAAGAATTTTGACATTAACTGCTGAAATACTTCATGCAGCCAATCCAAATGGGAGTCTTGTGCAGGAGTACCTGCCCCATGGTGTAGCAAAGGTTAGGTACTTTTCTGTTCTGGTTGTCACCGGAATTTGCCAGAATCCTTTGTAGCAGTCAAGCTTGGTGAAGTATTTGGAGCCAACCAACCGTGTAGCTATTTCTTCAATTCCCACTAACGGATGATGACGTCTCAATACAAATTTGTTGACTCCCGAAGGGTCGATGCAAATTCTTATATTCGCATTCTTCCGGACTATTACCATTGGACTTACTACAGGTGTAGGTTCTTCTGTTCTTTTTATTACTCCTAACGATTCCATATTCTCTAGTTCTTTCTTTACCTGCTCTTTGATAGCGAGTGGTATTTTGCGGGCTGGATGGATGTCAAATTGGGGGTTTTCTATAAGGTCTATGTCATACTCAAAGTTTTTTATGCATCCTAGTCCTTTTAAACAAATTTTTGTTTGTCTTCGACATGGATTTCATGCAATCTTATTATTAAACCTAATTTTTCACATGCATTAGCACCTAAGACAGGATTAACATCTTCACTTACTACTTTGAATAGTACAATTGCATTAATATTATTGATTATGCATCTGACCTTAGTTTCTCTAATTATCTTATGGTCGCTGAAGCTCACTATTCTTTTAGCTCTGGATTTGGTAATACTTGCGTGGATATTTTCAGCTGTTTTCTTGCTCAAGACGTTACAGTCTGCTCCCGTGTCCAGTTTTGCAATAAATTTCTTGTTTCCTAAAATGACTTCTTCTGTCCATTTGTCGCTGCACTTAGATTTTTCGGTAAATGCGTTGACGTATACTGCCTCTTCAACATCACTTTCTGAATCACTGCTTGTATTGTACTGCTGCTGTCTTGCTTTATTTTTGGGTTTGACTTTTGTTTGTTTCTACATTCTTCTGCTAGGTGGTTTTTCTTCTTGCATATTAAGCACGTTTGTTTGAATGCTGGGCATTCTCGAGGTCTATGCTTCTGTAGGCACCTTCTGCAGTAGAATTCAGCTGCCTTTTTAGATTTTTGGTATGAGGACTTTATTGCACTGATTTTTGAATCAATTTGTGTTATTTCGCTCAACTGTCGACTTGCTTGTTCCGCAGCTCTGCAGATAGAAGTTGCTTGCTCCAACGTTAGATCAGGTTGAGTCAATAGTTTTTCTCGAATTGCATTAGATCGAATGCCCATAACTATTTTATCTTTCACTAAGCTGTCATGCAAGTTGTCAAACTGACATTTTTTTGCTTGTGCCTTAATACTGGTGAGGAATTCGTCAAAAGTTTCACCTTCCTTTTGCAGTAATTTGTTAAAGGCGTAGCGTTCATATGTCAGATTGCTTTTGGGTTTTGAATGTCTTGTGAATGTTTCTTTGATTACTTCTATATTATTTTGTTCGGAGTTTGTTAAGTTAAATGTATTAAAAATGGCTACTGCATCTGGTCCTACTGTTGCTAATAGAGTTGCTGCTTGAACATTGCGTGTTTTTTTGTCTAGCTATGTTGCTATTGCATACCAGTTAAAATGCTGCAACCACTCTTTCCATGTAGTGGCCATATCATTTGAAACTGTCAGATTTTTTGGTGGTCTTATTCCAGACACTCCATGTTGCACTGCTTCTGTTCCAGCTTCTTGCGCCATTTTTTCTTTCTTTTAATCTTATTTTCTTAATTAAAAGGCGGGTATCGGCACCATGTAACAAGTTTATTTGTATCAGTGACTTGTACAAATTATTAATTATATGGAACTGACAATAAATATAAATTGTTCTTCCAGTGTTACTTGATCACACTGATGTTGCTATGCTACCCTCTTGCAAAAGACAACACCCGCAAGCCAAACTTAGATGCATCTGACTGAATTACTATTTCTTTTAAATGACTGAATTTTGCCAACACTGGGGCTTCAGTTAAAATCTTTTTTATTAGACTGAATGCCGAATATTGTTGTTCTGTCCATGTAAACTCAACTTGTTTCTTTAATAGTTCTCTTAATGGTTGTGAAATTTCAGCTAATTTTGGTATGAATTTCCGAAAATAATTGAAAGTGCCTAACACTTTTTGTACTTCACCTTTATTCTTAGGCGCCTCTAAAGCTGCAACTGCTTTGACTTGTTCTGGGTCAGGTTCTATCCCCTTTTCCGAAAATATATGCCCCAAATATTTAATACGTTTGCATCTGAATTGTACTTTATTTGGATTAAATTTCACATTTCTCTCTCTTGCTCTTTTTAAAACATTTGCAATATGTGATCATATTCCTCAATAGTACTACCTGCTATTAACAGGTCATCAAAATACACTGTTACACCTTTTATGCCACCAAAATTTTTATAATTTATTTTTTGAAAATACTTTGGTGCTAAACTGACCCAAATGGTAATTTCTTGAATCTGTAATACCCAAAAGCTGAATGTACAGAACATCCGTGACTTTTTATCAAGCTCCACATGATAAAATCCGTCTTTCAAGTCTAGTACAGTAAAATAGCGTTTTCCCGCTAAACTTGTACATACTTCCTCAACTGTAGGTAACAAATAATACTCACGTTTGACGACTTTATTAAGATCAGCTGGATCCAGGCACACCTCAATACTACCGTTTGGTTTTTCTACCAGTACCAAATTGCTTGCCCATTCAATGTTTCCCTCTACTTTTTCTACAATTCCGTCAGCTTCTAACTTCTTTAGTGCCTCTTCTAACTTAGAATGTAGGGCGAACGGTACCCTAAGAGGTGGTCTAACTGCAGGTTGTGCACTATCGGCAATTTGAATACATTTTTCACTAAACTTTCCCACACCTGTGAACAAATCTCTTTGAGATTCTATAAATTTACTGACATCATTTGATTCCACAGAATCTGTGCGTCCTAGTCCTAGTTCCACACAAGAATGTAATCATAACAAAGGTACAATATTCAAAATTCTGCATTTTTTCAATAGTTCCTACTTTACATTTTAAATTAATGCAACCTATTGGACAAATTTTTTCTCCACCAAATGGTTCAAGTACAATAGTAGTCTTGATTAATTTTCGATTACACGTGATGTTTTTTTACAATATTATAAGGAATTACTTTTACTTCAGCTCCAGTGTCCATTTTAAAATTTACCTTTTGATCTTCAATCATTATATCTGTGTACCATGAGTCACTGCTATGAACGCTGAACACCTTCGAACGAAAACGCACCTACCATCTTCTCCACTTCCTTCTTTCTCCTCTGCTAATTCTCTCACCATCTTGACTCTGCATGCCGATTTGAAGTGATTTAATTTCCCACATCTGTGACATAGCTTCCCATACGCAAGGCATTGATTCCGTGTTTGCTGCTGCATCTGCTGCACTGAAACTCTTTCTTCCCTCTTAATACGTCCTTGCTGACCTTGCTTATTCCACTGATAAATCCAGGCAAATAGTTAAAAATGCTACTATAAATTAAATGAAAATGAGTTGTAATCTTAATCTTTTCATAAACCGGTAGTTGGTTTTGTCAAGCTGTTTGATGATAGCATTCATATTCATATGTCTCTGGTGATGTAGGTACTGTTTTAGCAAATTTCTAAACTTTGAAAAAGCAAAAGAGTCGAAATGTTACTTTACATTTTATGTTAGCGGGCTTAAAAACCAAAGTGCTTTTACATATTGTGCCAACTTAACAATACTTTTATTCCATTTTTAGCGACAGCAAGTGAGAGAATGCAGCTCACATACGGACAAGAAATATCGTTGAAAATGTTTTTGGTATGTGGAAGCGAAGATTTCCATGTTTGTATCAAACTATCACGCCCAGATTAAGTACATCTCAAAGTATCATTTGCGCAACAGCCACATTGTACAACATCGGTTTAAAACACAATGACAACTTTGTAACGGAAGATGTAGAGTAAGAGATGAATCCGGATGAAGATAACCTTAGAAATGACCAGCCATTGGGGTTAGCGTTTCGCACAAATTTTATTCGCAATCATTTGTAATTTTTGCAAGTTAATGCGCATAGATATTTTGTTTATTTGATAAGAGTGACATAAATAATTACAAGCTTTTTTATTTAGAACTGTGAGTGCCTTTTTGAGTGGCATATGTTTTTGTTTAATTAATGTGTAAAACAATTTTGTTTTATTCAAAACTATAGTTGGGGTCCGTTAAGTTAGCTCCGCCATGTTGAGCAATTTTTTTAAAAACCTTGCTCCAGATTGCCCTGAGCTAGCTCCAGCTAGCTCCACTAAAGAGAAAGCTAGCTCCACCTTACTTGAGTAGTTATAAGCTCATCATTGCGGGGGGGCTAACTTAACGTTATCCTCGCCATGTCCTCAAATCTGTTTCAAAAGCTAGCTCCAGCTTGCCCAGAGCTAGCTCCAGCTAGCTCCACTATAGAGAAAGCTAGCTCCATCTTACTTGAGTAATTATAAGCTCATCATTTCGGGGGGTGCTCACTTAACGCTATCCTCGCCACTGTTTCAAATCTGTTTTAAAACCTAGCTCCAGCTTGCCCAGAGCTAGCTCCAGCTAGCTCCACTAAAGAGAAAGCTAGCTCCACCTTACTTGAGTAATTATAAGTTCATCATTTCGGGGGGTGCTCACTTAACGCTATCCTCGCCACAGTTTCAAATCTGTTTTAAAACCTAGCTCCACTATAGAGAAAGCCAGCTCCACCTCACTTGAGTAGTATAAGCTCATCACTTAGGAGGGTGCTAACTTAACTTTATCCTCGCCACTGTTTCAAAACCTAGCTCCAGGTAGCCCAGGGCTAGCTCTAGCTAGCKCCGCTATAGACAAAGTTAGCTCCATCCCAATTTCCATAATTTTCAGGAAAAGAAGAKTTAGCTCCGCCATTTTGATCGGTCGATCTGAAAAAATAGCTCCACATCATTTGGGGCTGTCTTCAGTTAGCTCCGTTCTTAAAAAGCTAGCTACATTCAGCTACGTTCAGAAAAAATATTTTGACAGTTAGCCCCACAATTTTGTCGTGTCGATATGAGAAGCKAAATCCGTGTGGTAGGTCTCAGCKTTATATCATATTATAATAATAGTAATAATTTTTATAGGCCTGCAGATCATCTACATTTGCAATTTCCAAAGTAACGGACAAACATGAGTAAATGGTAGAACAAAAATATATTTTTAGTGTTATTGAAACAGCGTAGTGGCAATACGCCAAAAATATCACATTATTATGAGTTGTAATTAAGTTGTGTTGAGTTAAAATACAATTCTGATGAACGAAGTGTTTAATTGACTGTGTACATAGCATTTAGCTTAGTTGAAATAGTTGTACCGGAAACGGTTAAGGTCAGGGGGGCGTGTTCCAGGTATCCGAATCGCAGAAAAACGATAGGGGCTTAGATACGATTGGTAGGTTTAACAGACATAACATTTAATACTTAATGCTTTAATCATAGCATTCACGTTATGAAATCAAAGGTCAAAACTTAATTCAATGTAGTAACTAAAATAATGAACGCAATACTTTCGTAACATCAGCTATCCTGTATACATACAAGTGCAGAGTTTTAAGCATGGCGCAATCTTTACAGTTGTTCGGTAACGAAAAACCCTTGTACAAATAACGTTTATCGAATTGAGTTTCTTTATAGATTGTATGAAAACAATCATATTATTTATAAAGAAGTAAAAAAATAAAAATTAAATTCCCGACATGTTACCAAAATGGAATTACCTATATTCAAAAGGTCCAGGCATTGACTTTCCCAGATTCGTTCAATCTGAATCATTTTTTAAGCAATCAGAAAATTAATTGTCATAATTTGTAAGCTATAAATCATAATTTGTAAGCTAGTAGTATTGTACATAGTTGTTGTATAACAATAGAGGACATGAAAGTTTCTTAAATGTTTCACAAATAATTTGTAAGATCTCTGTAACATATCCAGTGTTTCGGTGTAAAATTGGCGAAATATATCAGACAGCAGTGTGTGATGTAGGGGAGGCGAGTTAAATTAAAAAGTAAAGTAAAGAAATGAAAGAGTTGTGTTTATTATACAGAGTAGAAGAAACATGCTGCTCTCACTACAGAATATGGCATGACTATTTGCTTCTTCAAAAGAAGGTCGTTATAAAGTTCCCACTTGCCATTATGACGATAACAGTAGGCAACAAAGTGGCCTACAGAAGTTGGGGTAGCACACCCCTGGTATCCTACTACTCCTCTTAATACGTATTCCGAGTCATTTACCTGTATTCTTTTTGGCACGTCTTCTAAATTGATCTGCACTTCGCAGGTGTTCGAAATAATGCTCAACGGCTCTATTAAAATACAGTTACCTTTCAGCTCAATTCTACGTTCGACTTTTCTATAGCCACATAAACATATTTTTGTAATTGTAGTGGGTGCCAATAACGACAGAAATTTTGTTTCCAGCTCCAACACATTATCGATGCAAACTGAAATGAGCTTTAGGTTAACTGTGTTTGCTGTATTGCAATGTTGACAGGCTTCTATTTGAGAGCATATTTGAGATGCTCGGAATATGGTGTCAATGATATTTTGCAAAGTGTTTTCGCAGTTAATGCTGGTTATACCATGTGGTAGCATTACTGAATGGCCAGATTCAATTAATATCCTTGCTCTTAGCTTATAAACATGAGCATTCACACCACTTGCTACAATTTTCATAATTAAATTAGACAAATTGCTGTCAACATTTTGTTTATGTTTAAGCCAGTTTTTAAATCTCCCGCTGTCACAGTACGCCGAGCACAGTAACTGTATCATGGAATCTATACCACATGTGTTACTAAACGTATACAATTTTTCATCCAGCTTCATAGGGTTCTGGTGTACTGCGTTGCCGTTCCTGAGCAACCCTATCGTTGTTACTCTAGGGGGTTTTGAAAAATTCACATGCATCATTTCGGCAGCCGGCTCCAGGTAACTGCATCTTGGACGCTTTTTAGGAGGTACATTTTTCCCCATCCAGTTATCCTCAGCGGCGGATTCCAAAAGGGACCGATCAGCGGTTCCTTTTCTATAGCATCCCTTGCATAAGATGCTATTTTCGTAAGCAACAAAGCAATTATCGTTTTGATGCAAATTTCCGCTGCATAAAGCACACGATAATGAGGCTGTACCGATAGATAACTGACATGACGCGCACCCATAATCTGGAGTACGTTCGTTTGCCGCGATTTCTAAAAAACAAAAGGTTAAGGCGATAAGGTTTAGCTTCACCATTTACATCCAACCTTGTTTCAGAAACTGACAGTCTTCTTCAATATGTMCGTCAGCTYCTACGGCATCTCTGGGCACCTCCAACTGCTAAACAGTGTTAAGAGTCCTCAGTCCAAAACCGCGTCGTGAAATTTGCGGGATCGGTGTACAGAGGGGTAGCGGTAGGCGTATACGACAGACTTCGTGTGTCTCAGTCACACAATCCGTCTCTGTTTCATAAACTAATAGTTGCGAACACCAGTTATAGTGAACGGCACCCACATGCAGGTGGCTCCTTTCGTTAACTATTTAAAATCTACGAAAGCATTGCAAGGCCAGCATTGTACAGGATGATTAATTAAGATTGGGCAATCTTTGAACTGGAGATACTACACACCAAAATATGGCGATTGACCTTAATATGCCTTATGCAAATGTTGCAGGTTTGCGAGATACAGGGTGTTCAAAGTTGGAATTTTAATTAGAAATTTCTCAATAATTTTGTGATTTTAACCAGTATCGTCTGGAAAATTGACAACTTTATGTTTTTTTGGCAAGAGAATTACGAATTTAATGCTAAATCTAGCACTATGTATACAGGGCGTTAGCTACACCCTGTTACTTAAGTAAATTACAACATATTTTTTTTGTCCAACGAGTTATGGCTAAAATTACTAGAAAATCTAAAAGGCAGTTCCATTTTCAATAAAAAAAGGCACTCTTGTTTATTTCATGTAACTCTATCAGTTTTTGAGTTATTTGCATTTTAAACATTCAGTGTAAAGACTCCTAAGCCACCGTTATTACTTTGACTTTTTTTCAAACAGGCTTGTGTCAGCACAATTTTACTGTCACTAAGTAAGAGTGTTTATTGTATTTTTCTAATTTACTTAGTATTATTTGTAGTAAAAATTCTAAAATAAGAAAATGCCACGACATAATGAATTTTCTAACAGTGAAATGCGTGATACGATTTGTGTTTTTGCTCAGTCAAATTATAGTGAACTTGGTGCAGCCAGAAGGTGTTTAGAATTATACCCAAATCGAAGACAACCCAATCACAAATTGTTCAGACGTATTTACATCCGCTTAGGCAAAACAGGGTGTTTTCGTCCTAAAAGCTTAAATGCTGTTAGAAAAACTGTCAACGTCGATGATGAAGACGAGGTTTTAGTTCGTATTTCGGAAAATCCAGATATCAGTACTCGTGGGTTAAGTGCGGCAACAGTAATAAGCCAATCGTCTATCTGAAGAATTTTAAAGAAAGATAATCTCCATCCATATCCCTATACCCCTGTCCAAAATTTGTTACCTCAAGATTTACCAGTTCGCCTACAATTTGCTCAATTTATCCTAGGTAAACAAACCGAAAACCAGGATTTTCTTAATAACTTCCTTTTCACCGATCAGGCGACGTTTACTAGGCAATGTGTTTTTAATTGGAAAAACAATCATTTGTGGAACTCCGAAAATCCGCATGCTCTAAAGGAACGTCATTTTCAGCATGAATTCAAGGTAAAATGGTGTGGTGTGATATCTGGTTTTTCTATTGGTCCTTTTGAACGTCCTCCTAATCTGAACAGGCCCCTCTATTTAAATTTCCTTGAACAAAATTTAAACACAGTACTAGAAAATGTACCACTAGCCATAAGGCAGAACATGTGGTTTATACTAGACGGGGCACCGCCACATATTTTTCTGCCAGTACGCCAATATCTGAGTGAACATTTTCCTCACCGGTGGATTGGGCGTGGCAGTGAATTTGTTTGGCCACCTAAAAGTCCAGATTTCAACCCTCTAGACTTCTCAATGTGGTCACAAATGAAGGACATGATTTACAAAGAAACAGTTAATTCCATCGAAGAATTACGATAGAAAATTCAAGAAGTTGCTAATATTATTAAAAATAATCGACAAATGTTATTTAATATCCAAAGATCTTTAAGGATACGCCTTACAAAGTGTATTGAAGTGGAAGACGGTCATTTTGAACATTTACTTTAAAGTTTCCTTTTATTAGTTACTGATTATTATTTGTTGCCTTTACTGTTGTTACCTACATTGTAGTAATTTAAAAGAATAAATTCTTTTTACAACAAACAAAATTCATTAAATGTTTAAAATGCAAATAAACAAGAGTGCCTGTTTTTATTGAAAATGGAACTGCCTTTTAGATTTTCTAGTCGCTATAGCCATAACTCGTTAGGCAAAAAACATATGTTGTAATTTACTTAAGTAACAGGGAGTAACAAGCATTAAATTCGTAATTCTCTTGCTAAAAGAAAAGTTGCCAATTTTTCAGACGACACTGCTTAAAACTACAAAAGTCTTGCGAAATTTCAAATTAAAATTCCAATTTTGAACACCCTGTATCTCCTAAACCTGCAATATTTGTATAAGGCATATTAAGCTCAATCACCATATTTTGGTGTTCAGTTCAGAGATTGCCCATTCTTAATTAATTACCCTGTATAAATGTATACCTATTCTATATTGTATAACCTCTACTTTCATATTGTAATCATTACCTGCCCATCATCAGGTTTAATTACATTTAATTTACCCTGCACTTGAAGTTATTTAATACGCGTTATAACTATTATTCGGATTTATGATTTTACCAGACTACAAAACGTTAACACCGTTATAACTTGTAGACGAAAAATATATAAAAAACGAATTTTGTAACAAGCTGCAGCGGCAAAATACTGAACCAATATATTCTTTTTAATAATACTTTTTAGTTACAGTTTGAAGCTGATTTACGAATAATGAAGATATATACTATTCAATTTTAATAAGTGGTGCGTCGTGCTCTTTCCTATTTAATTTATTTAATTGTCTTATTCAATTTATTAATTGTCGAGTGTTCGTAACGGAGAATTCGTCAAGAACTTGAAGTAAAGCTAAAGTACAATCTCATTTTTTGGATACCTGATATTGATGCAGTGTCAATGGTATTTCGCACTAATTTATGATAGTCAAAAGATTGTGGTCTGCTTTTCTAAATTAAAATAAATGTAATTTAATAGTATTGAAAACAATAACTTAAGTGCAAAAATTATGTAAACTTGTCAGATACTAAAGCGGATTAAATCTATGTACTCGTATTTAGAGTACGTAGTACTCGCATATTACTCGTATATGACGAAAATGATACTATTTATTAGATCCTGATTAAGACTACGTAGAGTCAGGTAATAACTTCTCTGCAAGTATAATTTCAAATGCTTCAAGTTAAACGAGATATCTACAGCTCATTTTGCAAAAAATACGTTTAGACGGTTTGGTTATAGCAAAAATTGTTATTTTACATTTCCCGAAGTTATTTTTACTTGTACAGAGAATTGACTGCAGTTATTTACTAATATAAGCATTACGTATCGATCGAAAAGAAGTTGAATACTATGAAGATCGTAAACTGTAAATTTACTGCTATGAATATCGTGATTTTGTATCTCATCGTATTTTAGACAACGGTGATATAGCCGATGAAACTAGTCCAGTCATACCAGACCAAATTGATGTAAAATCTATAAAGCAGACTTATACAATTTTTATTTCAAAATAATGTTTGAAATAAATAAAACAAGTTATAGCTACGTGTTGTTTTCATTCTTGTTAGAAATATACTCGTACGTACACACTTTCTTATACCTCAGTCTGATAAAAATGGCTTTACTAAGCATAACTCTATTATTTATTTCCACATCCCACGGATGGAAAGTATTGTAGCGCTAAAAAAAATTCAAAAATTTCTATTTGCTCAATCGCTTAAAGTGCTCGGGAATGTCCAAAAACAAAATTTGAGCAAAACATTTCTTGTCTGTGTGGCTGTCGGTCTGTGAGTGGAAGCGATAACTTCCGAAAGACATAATAATATATGAACTTGAAATTTGGCATACATATTAATCTCAACTACCCAAAGCGACCTATTGTTATTAGGGTAAGTAGGTTATAGGGAAGGAGGTGAAATGTGGGGGTGTAACTACCCTTTTAGCGAATTTTTGTTTGTTTTTCCTTTTAGTATGTGATTAATAGTATCAGTGTGAGTATTATTCGTCCCTCCAAATTTTCGGTGCAGCAAACTGTTTAGAAGATATTAGCATAAAAACATCACAAAAAAAACGGTTTTTCATGAATGTCTCCGAAAATACTTAATATATTCAAAAAGTGAAAATACTATCAGGTAGGATATAAATATTCTCACATTAAAAACAATCCATAATTTTGACATTTTCGAAATATTTCTACAAAATTAAGAAGAACAAAATTAAAATGAAGTTTATATTTCTATTCGAAAAGCACTCTTGATTTTTTTTTGTTAAGTTAATAATGTTCGAGTCACTTAAAAAAATAGGATTTAAAAAATTAATGGATTTTTGATAATATCACGAGAATCGTTTGTCGTAGAAAAAAATGTGTAGAAAGAAAAAATGCGCAAAAAATATATTAAAAATTTGTGAAATTTGTTATTATGATTACCTCTTTTTGTAAGTTTACAGAAGCAGATGCTGCGCTTCCATTAGTATTTGTTACAGGCATCTAAAAGTTACATAGTCATAAGTATTTAGTCATGTTATCTATACCAGGTGTTCATTAATTATATGCTAATATTATAGTGTCAAAATTTCAAAAAAAGGATCCCCTTTCATCACTAAAACCGTTGTTGGATATAATACTCGACAACGTTAAAACTTTGATACCGCACCAAATATTTCTATGAATTCTATGAAATTATTATTAGTTAACTAATTAATAACTCAAATTACACTAGTATATAATTCATAATTATTTAACAAAAATTAAATATTACGTATTATTTATTTTACAAGTAAGAACATTAATCATTAAAATCGAAATGGTTATACTATTTATTTGTGAAATAAAATGAAAACAAATGTAGAGAACATTTTCTAAATCAATTTTTACTTTTGAGAAAAATTGTAAAGTACTATTTTTTAAAGCATAGGGTGCGCGTCCCTTACTCGTATCATGGTAGGTAGACGTGAAAAAGAAATTGATTAGGTATTTCAAAAAAATACACGGAAAACGTATTTCAAAGCTCATAGAAAGATCTAGTGCGGTATCAAAATTAGAGCAAAAAATTTACACACCCTGCAGCTTAAAAGTTCACGTTACCTTATTTCCGCGTTTTAAATTTCCAACGTTGGCATATTTCTTCCAGTTATGCCGTTGGGAAGTCGTTCTTCTAATAATTTGCCTTCCCTTTTACCCATTTTAAAGAACACCTGGAAACTTAAACTCCGCACGACAACGTAGATGTATTATTTAGGAAATACACACATATGTTGTATGTACATGTGCCATGTGCCGCGCGTATTTAATACGAGCCGTACTACCACGACAATGGGAGGAGCATCTGGCGAAGTTCATGTAGCAACCGGTTGGTGGCACCACGAGCCACGCGCATTTATTACAATTGCAGATCCTTCGCTGTGCCATTATTTAACAATAACTGAGTAACAAAAACTCATTCTCTTTTTTTAGCTGCGTTTGAAAATGGTCAAATGCCATTTAGCTCGGGCCAAATTTTTATATCTATTTTCGTTTACAAGTAAAAAAATATGAAAGTTTACTAATTTTTTAACACTTTACATGGCTGTATTTTTGTCGTATTTATCAATAAAGAAAAACTGCCCGAGTAGAATTCAGTTTAGACCTTGCTTATTCTGGCTGTCTTTAGAAATCTAATCTGCGAACACTGTATCGCGAGTTATAATGGCACCGGGAAACCTCTACATGCGTTATAAATTTTAAGGGTCTGAGGACTCTTAATTACAATTAAAATACTACATAAATTTATTATAATTATTTTACCTGTGCGGTATTAAAAGATTGTTTTACACCATTGTCCTTTAGATATTCTTCATTAGTTAGGCAAACAAACTGAAAACACAATAAATTTGATATAAAAAAATTTCACAATTTATATAATACATATACCTTTGCGTTACTGCTTACGATCTTACTATATCCCAAATTATTCCGAATGTGTTGACTTACGAAGTTCTCTACACGAGTTGGAAGCTTCTCATGTCTAAATATTCTATTTTTAATTTGGTTGAAATTAGATTCTACACTAGCGGACGAGGCAATTCTTGGTGCACCATCATAATATGGTGTCAAGACAGCTGTCCATAAGGGAATGGTACCAGATATTGTGAGAAAATCAGTGACAATTTCTGGAAGATGCTGTTGATTTCCAATATCTCCTACTTGTCCAGGAACATTGACTACATTCTGTGCTCTGTTTGCTATTTCTGCTACCCAGTTTTTAAAACCAAAGTTATCCTCTTCAGCTTCTTCAAAGGTCTGCTTGGATGGAGCAACTTCAACTGAAGTTTCTATTAGCTGTTCATATATTTGGGTGGATTCAACTGATTCTGTCGCTATTCTTCTGCGCAGGAAATTTTTTTTTATATTACATGTTGTCTCCTTGCCGTTACAAAGACCCTCCGTATCAGATAAGGCGACAATGAACGCAGCCTCTATTAAATTCTCTAAGTCTTCAGTAGACGTACATTTAATCATTTGACCGATACACCTTAGATAAAAGGATCTTGTAAGGCGATGTTGTTTATGCAGAGACTTCCATTGAGATACATTTTTCATAACATGGGCAACATCGTTTCGCAAATAACATTTTGGTAAATTTACAGGTAGATCTGCGTTATTCGTGCGAATAAGGATATTGAAACAGTGCTGCAAATAATCATGCAATGATGGATATTGTGTGAAGGCCTGTACGCATGCGTACATAAGTGCTAGACTCATGTCCGTAACTATTTCTGATGGCGGAGAGCCTCCCGTTCGCACCCACATCCGTAAAAATGTTGCAATAGCAAGTGCATTGTGACTTGAACTTAGCATAGAAGCGACAGAATATTGAACATCTTTACTTGGTCGCATAACAATGTCGTAGAGAAAAACGGCATTAGATTTTGATTTATCAGGATATAAAATGTCCTTAACTACGCCTCCCGTTGCGTCAAAAAACAGTCTAGTATATGGCATTTTAGAGTATTGTTTGTATACATGAATTTGACTCTGCGACCAATAGTATACATAAAATGGGGAATAACCGATATCCCTAATGCACCCTGTAAATTCACAACTCATTTTTGTTTTATACAGTGCCACGATAGGATCAACATCTACTAAACTGTGTTTTATAGCAGTACTCTTGGCTGTTCTCAGGGTTCCTAGACGTGGTAAGTCGGAGGGTTCGCAATCACCAACAATCATTAGCTCATTTGCCATTGTATTTCTAATATTACTAGCACTGTAACCCTGTTCTGTCATCTTTCTTACAACTTGTTCCCTCTGGTAACCACTAAGACGTCGTTTTACATCTTCGTGAGGCATTACATAATTACCTGTTAAGCTAAATTCTACATGAACATTTTTACCAGGAATTGGGGTGTCTAGTATTATTCCATTTAATATAGAAGAACACACTTTGCAAAATCCACGTATTTTAGCATGCACTGGTCCAAATGGTGTTAACTTGCACCTTTTAAAAACGAAAGTGCAGGATAATGCAGTAGTTGCAATTATTTTTCTATTCATTAGATACGTCCATCTGCTCCTATCCCAAACTAATACTCCTCTTTTCCCGGACTTATGCCGTGATGAAGCACATGACTTATCTGTTCTTCGGTAAACTTGTTCATGTGTATTGAGTGCTAGGTACTCATCTTCACTTAAGGTAATTATAAAGTCAAAACTGGATTGCGTCTCAACAGAAGCATTAGGATCTTCACAACAAGAGCTACTGGAATTTGACTGTGCATBTATATCACTACTAGCCTCAGACTGCTCTTTAATGTTAAGGACACTCCAAACATCATAATAATTTTTAGTAAGAATGGAATAAATTCCTAAACTGGTGACAGAGCACCCTTGATTTAATAGATCATCGGMAATATCGTTCCAAATTTTTGAATTCTTTGGAGCAAACTTTCTCGCATCATTAAAATAAAATTCATTTTTGTCATATTTTAATATAGTGGTTTTAATTGTATCAATATCTGTATTCGTCCGTTTTTTACCCATTTTACCTGCAAGACAGAGAATGTGTAAAGGATACCTCAAGTACTACATACGAGCTGAGTGCGGACGATATATAAGAGAAATTTGGTACATGATATTATACAGGATGTCCAGCAACGAATGGGACGTGCGTTAACAGGTTAAATCAACCTTTCAAAATGAATCTTGTGCTACTAACCTCACTTCAAGCTTACATTTGAAATGTTAAAGTAATTTTAAGATGAAATACTGCTCACAACTGTTACTCAATGTTGTATAAAAAAACTTGCGTCAAAGATTTAATAAAAGTACAAAAGAAATATTGCTAGTGTAAGTTTGCGGTTACGTTATAAAATAATGTGGAAGAAAGTTAATTTCTACAAGTTTATCTCTTAAACGGCTATCTATGATTTACGTATTCAGAATGTAAATATCCTACCTTATTCAGAGCACTCGGAAAAAAACGAAAATAACAGGATTATAATTTCTCAAGGAGACTAACTTGCCCTTGGGTAAGTATTGTTGTTGAATCAGCGCCGTCTGTGAACCGCAGTTGCAGGCGAGTGTATGCGCTCGTAGGACACTGCAAGTAGTTTCGATAGCGTCTGGAAGGTGTCGCTACAAATTAACACCATTCGGAGATTCGGTGCAGAACATGCTAAAAGACTAAAAACTAAAATACGTGAATTTTGCAACGTGTGTTCTTCTAGGTTAAATGGAGTAATAATACTTGGGCACTCCAATTCCTCGTGAAACCGTTAATGTAGAATTTAGCTTGACAGAAAATTATGTAATACTAAACAAAGATGTAAAACGACGTCTTAGTCGTTACCAGAGGGAACAAGTTGTAAGAAAGAAGACAGGACAGCGTTACAGTGCTAGTAACATTAGCAATACAGTGTTTTTGAAATGAAAAAGTCACAAGGCGTCATCAGTGACGTCGCTGCGCAGAAGCTCTAATGCCGTTTTTCTCTACGACATTGTTATGTTCAATATTATGTCGCTTCTATGCTAAGTTCAAGTCACAATGCACTTCCTATTGCAACATTTTTATAGATGTGGGAGCAAACGGGAGGCTCTCCGCCATCAGAAATAGTTACGGACTTCCAACTTTAGTAGAGAACTTCGTCAGTCAACACATTCGGAATAATTTGGGATATAGTAAGATCGTAAGCAGTATCGCAAAGTTATATGTATTTTATAAATTTTTTTTTGTTTGTTTGCCTAACTAATGAAGCACATCTAATGGACAATGGTGTAAATAAAACAATCTATTAATACCGCATAGGTAAAAATAATTATAATAAAGATATGTCGTATTTTAGTTGTAATTAACACTGTTTAGCAGTTGGAGGTGCCCAGAGATGCCGTAGAAGCTGATGTAAATATCGAAGAAGACCTAAAGCTCATTTCCGTTTGCATCGATAATGTGTTGGAGCTGGAAACAAAATTTCTGTCGTTATTGGCACCCACTACAATTACAAAAATATGTTTATGTGGCTATAGAAAAGTCGAACGTAGAATTGAGCTGAAAGGTAACTGTATTTTAATAGAGCCGTTGAGCATTATTTCGAACACCTGCGAAGTGCAGATCAATTTAGAAGACGTGCCAAAAAGAATACAGGTAAATGACTCGGAATACGTATTAAGAGGAGTAGTAGGATACCAGGGGTGTGCTACCCCAACTTCTGTAGGCCACTTTGTTGCCTACTGTTATCGTCATAATGGCAAGTGGGAACTTTATAACGACCTTCTTTTGAAGAAGCAAATAGTCATGCCATATTCTGTAGTGAGAGCAGCATGTTTCTTCTACTCTGTATAATAAACACAACTCTTTCATTTCTTTACTTTACTTTTTAATTTAACTCGCCTCCCCTACATCACACACTGCTGTCTGATATATTTCGCCAATTTTACACCGAAACACTGGATATGTTACAGAGATCTTACAAATTATTTGTGAAACATTTAAGAAACTTTCATATCCTCTATTGTTATACAACAACTATGTACAATACTACTAGCTTACAAATTATGATTTATAGCTTACAAATTATGACAATTAATTTTCTGATTGCTTAAAAAATGATTCAGATTGAACGAATCTGGGAAAGTCAATGCCTGGACCTTTTGAATATAGGTAATTCCATTTTGGTAACATGTCGGGAATTTAATTTTTATTTTTTTACTTCTTTATAAATAATATGATTGTTTTCATACAATCTATAAAGAAACTCAATTCGATAAACGTTATTTGTACAAGGGTTTTTCGTTACCGAACAACTGTAAAGATTGCGCCATGCTTAAAACTATGCACTTGTATGTATACAGGATAGCTGATGTTACGAAAGTATTGCGTTCATTATTTTAGTTACTACATTGAATTAAGTTTTGACTTTTGATTTCATAACGTGAATGCTATGATTAAAGCATTAAGTATTAAATGTTATGTCTGTTAAACCTACCAATCGTATCTAAGCCCCTATCGTTTTTCTGCGATTCGGATACCTGGAACACGCCCCCCTGACTTTAACCGTTTCCGGTACAACTATTTCAACTAAGCTAAATGCTATGTACACAGTCAATTAAACACTTCGTTCATCAGAATTGTATTTTAACTCAACACAACTTAATTACAACTCATAATAATGTGATATTTTTGGCGTATTGCCACTACGCTGTTTCAATAACACTAAAAATATATTTTTGTTCTACCATTTACTCATGTTTGTCCGTTACTTTGGAAATTGCAAATGTAGATGATCTGCAGGCCTATAAAAATTATTACTATTATTATAATATGATATAAAGCTGAGACCTACCACACGGATTTAGCTTCTCATATCGACACGACAAAATTGTGGGGCTAACTGTCATAATATTTTTTCTGAACGTAGCTGAATGTAGCTAGCTTTTTAAGAACGGAGCTAACTGAAGACAGCCCCAAATGATGTGGAACTATTTTTTCAAATCGACCGATCAAAATGGCGGAGCTAAATCTTCTTTTCCTGAAAATTATGGAAATTGGGATGGAGCTAACTTTGTCTATAGCGGAGCTGGCTAGAGCTAGCCCTGGGCTACCTGGAGCTAGGTTTTGAAACAGTGGCGAGGATARCGTTAAGTTAGCACCCTCCTAAGTGATGAGCTTATACTACTCAAGTGAGGTGGAGCTGGCTTTCTCTATAGTGGAGCTAGGTTTTAAAACAGATTTGAAACAGTGGCGAGGATAGCGTTAAGTGAGCACCCCCCGAAATGATGAGCTTATAATTACTCAAGTAAGATGGAGCTAGCTTTCTCTATAGTGGAGCTAGCTGGAGCTAGCTCTGGGCAAGCTGGAGCTAGCTCTGGGCAAGCTAGAGCTAGGTTTTGAAACAGATTTGACACAGTGACAAGGATGGCGTTAAGTTAGCACCCCCGAAATGATGAGCTTATAACTACTTAAGTAAGGTGGAGCTAGCTTTCTCTATAGTGGAGCTAGCTGGAGCTAGCTCTGGGCAAGCTGGAGCTAGCTTTTGAAACACATTTGAGGCCATGGCGAGGATAACGTTAAGTTAGCACTCCCAGAAATGATGAGCTTATAACTACTTAAGTAAGGTGGAGCTAGCTTTCTCTTTAGTGGAGCTAGCTGGAGCTAGCTCTGGGCAAGCTGGAGCTAGCTTTTGAAACAGATTTGGGGCCATGGCGAGGATAACGTTAAGTTAGCACTCCCAGAAATGATCAGCTTATAACTACTCAAGTAAGGTGGAGCTAGCTCTCTCTTTAGTGGAGCTAGCTGGAGCTAGCTCTGGGCAAGCTAGAGCTAGCTTTTGAAACAGATTTGAGGCCATGGCGAGGATAACGTTAAGTTAGCCCCCCCCGCAATGATGAGCTTATAACTACTCAAGTAAGGTGGAGCTAGCTTTCTCATTAGTGGAGCTAGCTGGAGCTAGCTCTGGGCAAGCTGGAGCTAGCTTTTGAAACAGATTTGAGGCCATGGCGAGGATAACGTTAAGTTAGCCCCCCCCCGCAATGATGAGCTTATAACTACTCAAGTAAGGTGGAGCTAGCTTTCTCTTTAGTGGAGCTAGCTGGAGCTAGCTCTGGGCAAGCTGGAGCTAGCTTTTGAAACAGATTTGAGGACATGGCGAGGATAACGTTAAGTTAGCCCCCCCCCGCAATGATGAGCTTATAACTACTCAAGTAAGGTGGAGCTAGCTTTCTCTTTAGTGGAGCTAGCTGGAGCTAGCTCAGGGCAATCTGGAGCAATGTTTTCAAAAAAATTGCTCAACATGGCGGAGCTAACTTAACGGACCCCTATAGTTGCTTGTTTTTAGTATCACTTTTTACTATCCATGTCCACAAAAATATTTGGTTTATTTTTTTTAATTGTATATTTACTAGAAATAAATAATAAGAGCTTTTGTTTGTTATTCACAAATATGATTTCTTGCTTTTATTGAATGGCATAAGTTTTATATAAGTATGCATATTGTTTTATTCAAATACCCCAACAATATTTTTTTAATATTCCATAAAATTACAAATTATGTATTTTGGGATTTAAACAATTTTAATTTTAATTGTGCCAGCTCGGCTTCTGCTGCGGCTTTTTCTGCTTCCGCTGCAGCTTTTTTCTTTAAATTGACGGCGGTCTCCAGCTGCTCTTTTTCAACTAACATTTTTATGTCGTGCAGTTCCATCTGCTGTTGCTTTGACTCCTCCACCTTTTGAATTCATAAATTCCGCTGCTTGTAGACAACAGACATTTTTTTCAGGTGCGGATTTATTGTTTGCGATCAGTATTGGTGTTGCGTTCTTAGTAGCCGTGACAGGTTCACCAATCTCCTGGGGCTGCGACAATTCTTTCTTCCTTTTAATTGGCAAAAACTTGTCTACTTTGGTAAGGTGCACTGCCTGATCTTCCTCTTTCTTTTTCATGTTGTTTTCAAATGGCGCAGTGGAATCCCACTCGCACTCCAATGAGACGTCAGCCTGTGGAGCCACAACATTCACTGCTTCCAAAATTGGATCGGGATCTTCTTCAGTTACAGAACCTCCACCGGCTATTAGACGTTTGTACTTGATTTCTGTACCTATTAGCTTTTCTTTTACGCTGCTTTAAATTGTTCCACACCTTTTTTTAGCTGTGTAGCGCTTCTTTTGGTAGACACCATCATTATATTGTATTGAAGTCCTCTGCCAGATGCTCCCATGCTTGCTACTTCTTCTGGACTGTTGTCGCGTCTGCTCTTTTATTTTATATTACTTCTTTGTAGTTATCCAAAAGTGATAATAACAATTTTTCATTTTCCGTGTATAGTATACTCATTTTTCAATTTAATCCAATGCACATTAAAATTATAGGCCAATAGAACAACACAAACAACGAAATATTAAAATTCAATACACACCACAATCGCCGAGAACACAGAAAGAAATCTTATTTATTACGATTTCTGGGGCCGCGAACGAGTAAATGACACTCAACACCTAGAACGCCCCGAATTGCAAAGCTTTGATACAAAAAACACCATAAAAAACTTCACAACAACTAAAGTTACTAGTCGCTACGTCTTGAGCACATCTTTGGCGGAGAATCTACGAAGTTGCCACTATAGTAAGGTTCGGCGAAGTACAGCTTGAGTCGACCTCGGCCAAGCATTGCTCAAGTATGAGACCAAGTACAGACTATAGGTACTGCTCAACTGATCTCTAAATAACTGGATGTCGCATGTCATTCAAAACKGTGATAAGTAAAAACTCGTGCGCCATCATGCCGCTGGTACTCGTACTATTAATTTAACGGCGCATTCAAGTTTTAGGTTAGATCCTTAACTATATAATATGGGTATGAGTAAACGTAACGTCCAGTTTGTACGGCACACTACAACGATCATCTTTTGGAAATCTGCAGACAGCTGATGAGTTGTATTGACTGCACACAATTGCTATAAAGATAAGAAACACTTACAACTGGAATGAGAGGTGCTTCGATGTAGTAGATCTTTTTTACAAAATTCGCAATGCTCCATACTTAATTTATATAATCGCCGTGGGTGCCGAATATGCCATCCAGTAACAAATGCGATAGAGAAATAAAAAAAGGATAGATACACTAACCGCTGGTTGGAACCGATCTCCGAGGCCCGTTACGGAACCGGAACCGGGTTAGTCCGATGACGTCATGGTTTGAACCGGCGCTAAATGGAAAATAAGCGGTTCACTCCAGCGGTTGAACCAAAAGGCGAACCGCTACAAACGGAAATCGCTTCTAGTAAATAAAACAGWGACAGATTTGGCATTGTAATATTGTATACGCGATGGAACTAAAGTCACTGGATAAAGTACCMGCAATTKTCCGCCATTTTAATGMAAAAATATGGACAATGAATTGCGGTAGTGTAATTTATATATACACCATACGCCACCTGGCGGCTTCTACTCTTAACAAAACGACRGACCTTGCTCCAGTGACCTGGCTTATGGCACCTGAAACATTTTGAATGTCTTGCTGGACAACCGGACCGCTCGTGTTTTTCTAGCCCAGTGTTCACATGAACCTTTTAATCCACAACCACTAACTACCGTCTGATGTTTTGATTTAACAGCACCGCCTCCTTGTCTGCTACCTGCCCCGCTGCCTGCTTTCTGCAATGGACTCTTCTCAAACTTCGTAACAGCTTGTACCCTCTGGATTTCTTGCCTCAATACAAAGTTCTGTTGTGATTGTAACTCCGCTTGCCTTGCAGTAGCGATAGCATCAGTAGCATCAGCAAGAGTTAAATGGGATTGTAGCTGCAACCTCTCACTCGCTTTTAAGTCTGACATGCCCACGACGATTCTATCGCGAATCAATTCTTCCTTTAAGGCACTAAACTCGCAGTATTCTGCTAAAGAATGCAGAGAAGTTATAAAGGAGTCCACCTGACTTCTGGATCCTCGAATTAATCTTAAACCTCTCAAATATCACATTCCTTCGTGGAATAAAGTAGGTGTCGAATGCAGTCAATGTACCTGTATAGGTTGAAGGTTTAGTCGGCAGCTGCAGCATGAGTTCTTCACTTTCTTCTCGCATTATGTAGAGCAAAATGCTTATCTGCATCGGGCTTCTTAATTAATCCCGTCACCGCCATATACCTCTCAAACCTCTTTTTCCACTGTGGCCAACTAGCTCGCACACCAAATGTGAACTTTTCTVGCGTGGCCACTTGTAAATTGAGGTTACCTTCCATCGAAGTTCCATGATCGGTTATTTTAGCGGTTATTTTCTAACAGTTTACCGCTGCCACAATGTATTGTTATCCTTATTAAATAACTACCTTTGAGACACTTATATGGTTTTATTTTAGCAGCTAATACAGATTCTTGTGCCGGTTGTTCTTAACCCTCTAACGAGTGTCCACCGCCTCGGTAGATGTTCCATACACGACCGAAGTCAGAACCGAACCGTAAGTGTCTAAAGTCACAACTGACAAAACATTTTCAATATATTCTGTAGTGTTTTGTGGGATAATTAATTTTAAGGGTTGCAGAAAGCTTACATTTCGAAGCCGTGCCGTGGTGTGACATTGATCTGCATATTGTAACTTGCCAGCAGTTACAAAGAGGCGGCACAAATAATTCAGAAATCAACGCCGCTCGTGATTTTTATTTTATAGAAACCCTGTACATCCACGGCCAATTGTGCATCACTCCCTCATAATAACGCTGTACGCAAGAATACAAAATTTAAGGACCAAATGCATACGTATATACGTTTGAAAACTAAAGATGGACAAACCCGAAGTCTTCGACAGTCTTATGGGATATGGTCACTAAATTTTTAAAGGTAGCGACAATGGTTAGGACATATAAATTCAATGCAATTTATTATCGTTCCATTTTTGTTATTGCCACATTTGACACCTATGACAGTGAGTGTTGCTAAGCGAACTTAAAATCCGCAATACTTGGTATCACATCTCTCGCTCGCGTCGTAGGAAAAAGTATCTTTCGTATTGCCAGATCCAAACTGAGGCTAGATACGTATCCACTCTACTGCCATGATGACATCAAACTAGCAGCCTAGCGGACGAAGGGAGCCTTGTTAATCAAATTCAGGATTATCTGCATAATTTTCGAAGCATTTAGCCATTAGGCATTCCAATGAACTGTCCAAGTGTATTTAAAAATGGCGTCTGTAGGGTAAACAAAGACTGGATATAGTATGTTTACATGTATTTTGTAGTTATCGTAAAAGATTTTAGGTATGTAACTGAGTTTTGTGTATACGTTATCTGCGTAGGTGATTCGGCTATTATTGTTATTCCAAATTTTGCTAAACAGAGGTGTTATGCAGGTATGCTGTAAAACATCTCTATTTAGCAAAATATGGAATAACAATAATAGCCGAATCACCTACGCAGATAACGTATACACAAAACTCAATTACACACCTAAAATCTTTTAAACGATAACTACAAAATATATGTAAACATACTATATCCCGTCTTTGTTTACCCTACAGACGCCACTTTTAAAGACACTTTGACAGTTCGTTGGAATGCTTAATTCTTTGTCTGCTTTTAGACCTAAAAAGTATTCGCGACACATAATTTCCTTTCTCTGTTACTGTTCTGCATGCGTCTAATTCGTTTATTGGAGGAGTTAAAAAATGCTGTAAAATTCTAGAAGGTAGTTATTTGCTGTATAAGGATGACTTAAAGCTCCTTGCTTACAATGAAAACAGCTTAATAGTATATAACTACTGATGAGTTTAGCTTTTAAACAGTCACAGTTTTGTAATACAATCTATATTTAGATTAAACTGACATACATACATCAATTATTTAGATGTTGTCATTAGCTATTAACCAAAAGGCTAAACATCACATACTTGATAATAAAACATGCTTTCACTTTATTTAACACTCCCACTCTTTTTTATCGATAAAAGTTCTCTATTTTTGATCAGCTAATCACGGGGAGTGGCTTTGTTAGTATGTCAGCTAACTATCTGTACGAACATAGCACATCTCAATTATTCCATTTTCTACGAGTTCTCGAATAAAATGAAACTTCACATCAACATGTTTAGTTTTCTTGTGTGTTCTGCATTTTTAATTAAACGTATGGCACTTTGATTATCTACGTTCAGCTTAATTGGATCAATATGAAGTTCTCCCACAAAGTTGCGCAGTCAAATAAGCTCTGCTGCAGCATCTGACGATGCAACATACTCTGCTTCTGCAGTAGATCTTGTGACGCATTTTTGCCTATGTGAAGACCAACTAACTGGCCCGTCTGCTATAACACTAATGTGCCCAGTTGCTGAACGACGAGTGTCCAGATCACCAGCAAAGTCAGCATCGGAGAAAACTTCTAGGTGAATGCTGCTCCCTGTGTACTTTATTCCTGTGTTCTTAGTTCCTTGAAGGTACCTGAAGATGGTTTTAACAGCTAACCAATGGTCTATACCAGGATTATTCAGGAATCGACTAACTTGACTCACAGCGTACATTATATCCGATCGTGAAACAGTTGCGACAAACATTAAACTTCCTAAGGCGTCCCTGTATGGCTGCAGTTTCATTTCTTTCCTGTCTTCTTCCTCAATCGGACACACACATGTGAAGAGGATTGATTGCTTGGGTTGAATGGTACTGCACTCGGCTTGCAATTTCCCATATTAAATTTACTTATTGTACGAGTAATGTATCCGGACTGACAAATAAATATTCCATGTTCATGATGATGATTGATTTCTAAACCACAAAAGTACTTTCAATCGCCAACTGTAATCTCAAAATATTTCCCAATTTCACTGAGTAAATAATTAATTACATCAATTGACTTGCAGATAATCCAGACCATCATCGACATATAAAGCCAAGTAAACTTCTAAACCATCATAAGAGATATGAAACACACGTTGATCCGAATAAAGCTGGCTGAACCCAAAAGTTATGAGGAAATTTGCATACTTTTGATTCCAACAACGAGGTGATTGCTTTAATTCGTATATGATTTTGTGTAACTTACAGACCAACTCCTTATTTTCATCTTCAAAACCGATTGGCTGTTGCATATAAACTTCTTCATTAAGTTCCCCATATAAGAAAGCAGTTTTCACATCGAACTGTTTAATCTTCATATTATATGTAGCAGCTACTGCTAATAATATTCTTATGGAATCATAACGTACAACAGGAGCAAAAGTCTCTTGAAAATCAATACCAGCTTGCTGTGAGTAGCCTTTGGCACACAACCTTGCCTTGAATCGATCTGTTGTACCATCAGGTTTCAGTTTCACCCGATAAACCCATTTACATCCAACAGTTTTGCGTCCTGGTGGCAAGGATACCAATGTCCATGTGTTATTGACATTCAGGGAAGTAATTTTATCCTTCATTGCCCCGTACCATTGCTGTGATTGACTTGAAGACATTGCCTCTTCGAAGTTTACTGGTTCATCAATAACTGCTGCACACGCTGCATAATTTCAGTCACGATAACGAACAGGTAGATTAATTGCATCACGATTCCTTAAATCCCTTCTATTTTCATCTACGACTGGAACTACGTCTTCATTCTCTTCGATATTTTCACCTTCTGTAGATTTTTCATTTTGCTCTTCTGCATCAGTCGGTAACCATTTGAAGAATGCATATTCCTTAGAATTCCCTTCATCTGAGATATTTTCATTGAAAACAACATGACGTGAAATTATTACCTTGGGAGTTTGAGCGTCGTACAGTCTATAATTACTGCTATAATTATCATAGCCAACCACAATCAATTTCTTCGACTTACTTTGAAATTTTCCACGAAAATGCTTTTGTATATGAACAAATGCTTGCGATTCAAATTTCCTCAGGTGACCGAAAAACGGTTCTTTATTAAACCATTGCTCCATATATGGTGTTAAATCACCATTTGCTTTGCATCCTCGTCTGTTTAACAGGTAGACAGCTATGTTCACTGCTTCTGCCCATAAATTTTCTGAAAGATTGATATCCAACAGCATAGATCTGGCACTCTCCACAAAAGACCTGTTGTCCCTTTCTGCTTTTGTTCGGGTGTGTAAGGACTTGCAGTTTCATGTATAATACCATTTCTTTTAAATTGCTCCTTAAATAATTGATTTATATACTCCATTCCATTATCACTACGCATTATTTTTACTTTGTTACCAGTCTGCCTTTCAATCAACATTTCAATTTCCAGAAATGTAGAAAAAGCATCGCTTTTGTTCTTTAAAAAACGCATAAATTGATATGAAGATCATAAAATAATTTGCATTCATACATAATTGGCATTTTTCCACAAATATCTGTATAAATCACCTCCCCAGGTTTAGCAGCTCTTGAATGAAGGTTGGACTTGAATGATTTTCGGTGGATTTTTCCATACTGACAGGACTCACAGAACACATTGGTGTCACCATTGAGATTCAAACCTGGCAAAATACCTTTGTCAGCCATTTCCTTGAAGGTCTTGAAATTCACGTGCCCTAGTCGTTCATGCCAACATAGAACAGAATTGTTTGTTGCAAGATTAGCTTGCTCCGGAATGTCCTGGACCTTGAATAACATTTTGTAACACTGATTTTGCAGTTTTATACCTTGTAATTTTTATTGTAACTGCTCCCACTGAGAATAGATTCTTCTTCAATTTTGGAACATACAGTGTTTCTTCTAATGTCAGACAATGTCATTTACCATGTACCAGAGCCATAACGCTAACCGTACCAATTCCTTCAGCTTCAACTGATGAATTGTCTCCAATTTGTACACTTATGGTTTTTTCAATCGGTTCCAGAGATGTTAACCATTCATATGCTTTGAAGCCGCACTGTCTGCCAACCAAATATCTTCACAACCACGAACAGTAACATTTTTGACTTCTGCACTCAATGCTTGATTATGTGTGTTATCTTTAACATTTCTTTTGGCTATCATTTTACGACAGTCAGCCTTAAAATGTCCTCTTTTATAACACTAAAAGCACTCTATGTTTTTCTTGTTGAAAAGTTTGTAATTTTTTGTATTTCCAAAGACATTTTTGGGTCTAAATTTCATTTTGTTCACACTTATAGCAGCAAATGCTGTTGAAACTTCGTCCATCTGTTCTAGATGCTTCTCTTCTTTGAGTAGTCTCGCAGTTAGATTGTCAAACGTTTGCATTTTCTCATCATATGAATCCCATGCCGTAATGAAGGAACCATATTTCACAGGAAGACTGCCAAGAACCTTTGCTATTTTATCTACATCTCCAACTGGTTCTCCGACACCTGATAATGCTTGTAACATAGTTTCAATTTTACTTATGTGCTGTGCAATTGTATCTGTTTCAGACATTTTGTAACTAAAGAATTTTTGTTTCAATGTAATTTTATTTACCGCTGACCTTTGCTCGTGTATTATCTTTAAGCGCGACCACAGCTCTTCTGCCCGTCAAACTTTTGTATACCATAGCCCTTGAACTTATCCATCTTTTACCTCAGCTTACAACTGAACCTTGATGTGATAAATATTTAATGATGCTCTGGGCCCATAACCTGATGAGTTTAGCTTTTAAACAGTCACAGTTTTGTAATACAATCTATATTTAGAATAAACTGACATACATACATCAATTATTTATATGTTGTCATTAGCTATTAACAAAAAGGCTAAACATCACATACTTGATAATAAAACAAGCTTTCACTTTATTTAACAACTACAAATTATAAAACAATGCAGTTTGATATGGACAAAACACGCTAAGGTTATATCTTGGAGAGGTAAATTAAGAACTACGGAAAATATTAAACTAGATTGCCATACTCAAATTAAAGATGTTACTTAATCATGAAAAGTGTTTGTAACACTGATCTCTAAATAACTGGATGTCTTTTACATACCAAAATGCATGTAAATTAATTGTGACAGATTTAAGCCACCTTAGCGCTTCTAGCCGCTGGCGCTGGTCCTTGTACTAAAATTTTGACAAAGGTTCGCTTCTGCCATAAATATGTTGTTAATTATTGACGGTTAAAATTGTGAACCTTTATAAAAGTCCGCTTTAACATTATTATATACCTTTCTCAGTAAGTAGCAAAACACGTGGTGTTCGTTTTTGTTACTGGGTGGCATATTCGGCACCCACGTCGATTATATAGCTAACTTAAGTAGGGCTGCGAATTTTGCAAAAAAAGATCTACTACATCGAAGCACCTCTCATTCCGCTTGTAAGTGTTTCTTATCTTTATGGTAATTGCGTGCAGTCAATACAACTCATCACCTGTCTGCATATTTCCAAAAGATGATCGTTGTAGTGTTTGAGTGAGAAACATGTGCCGTACAAACTGGACGTTACGTTTACTCATAACCATATTATATAGTTAAGGATTTAACCTAAAATTTGAAGGCGCCGTTAAATTGATAGTACGAGTACCAGCGGCATGGTGGCGCCCGAGTTTCTACTTGTCACAGTTTTGAATGACATCCAGTTATTTTAGAGATCAGTGGTTTGTAAGTACATACTTCACAATGAAATTTGTAAGAACCTTGGCGAACATATGAACCGAAAGCATTGATAAACGTTCGCAATACTATAGTAACATTTAAGCAATACATGCAGCCAATAAGTCAGATATAGTAATACAACATAAGCAAGAAATGTATAATGGAAGTATCTGTGACTAACAATCATAACGTAGAGAGGACGAAATATGAAAGATTATAAAAAAAGTGGGGTCTAGGTACAAGTGCTAAACAATTTAAGTCAAGAAAAGTTAAATCGACAATCTATGGTACGGCGCAGATACTGTGAACATTATGAAATTAGTATAGATAAACGTGTAGCTAAAGGTCTGTCTCGAGGTGAGTGGTTGACACTCAGATACAATCAAAAGAACCAGTTAAAAAGGTGTGTATTTGTAAAACGAACCAGACGCGACTTAACCTAATTAAAACGTAAACTTCAGAAGCAGCACCAAACAAGATTGAATTTATTGCTTAAATCAATGCTACATTCAAAGAGTTTGTTCAAAGCTATAAATACCTATGCTGTTTTTATCCTTACTTACTCCTTTTGCATCAAATGGTCTGATACGGATTTGCAAAACATACAAGAACACAAATAACATGCCACACAATGCTACCTACATCCAAATCCTGTAAGGAAAGGCTAACATTGAGTAGAACCGAGGAAGGAAGAACTTGCAAAACAAATACATTAACTGAAGTCCTACTTTTACAATAAAAGCCATCCACTACACTAAGCTATAGATAGATAACAATTGCACTTCTTTGAACTTGTGTACAATAGAATAAAATGTACCAAACAACACAGAACAAAAAAGAGAGTATGATTATCCAAAGCGCTACATAGTATATACTATCGTAACATCAATAAAGAAGGCATAAATAAAAATCTTTTCTGTATGTATCTAAAAAACAGGTTTCTTTCTTGCAATCCAGGGCCACGTCATTATCACTAACAACTACAGAAATACGTTTTAAAAAACAATTTATTAACAGATGATAAATGTAGAAAATGCCTATTTCGTCAGGATGTAGATTGCTAGCGGGAAAGGAATACAGAAATAGACATAATACGGTCCCATAAATAGTAGCAATAAGCAATACAATGCAACTCCACAAAGACCGATAACATACTAACGTATTCACTACATACAATTTTAGAAAATACCAAATACAAGTTGTATTGGGACCTAACCGTACTCACAGACAAAACAGTTATGCACAATAGACCAGACCTACCTCACTGACATCTCATTACCCTGGGATGAAAACAAAAAATACGACGAAGAAAAAGACTAAATACCAAGAGCTGGCAATTGAGGTTGAAAGTATCTGAAAGCAACAAGTTCATTATCATATCTCCAATAATTTCCACAACGGGTACAACCCCAAACTTGTTCAGCAGACATTTGACTCAGCTAGACCTCAACCTCAACGATACAGAAAGTTGTTATACTTCATACATGCAATATATCGAGATCGTTTCTAAACCAGAAATAAATATACAACTCTTGATGGGCTTGGTTTTCAACCGGTCCACCAAGTACAATAATAAAAATAATAATAATAATAATAATAATAATAATAATAATAATAATAATAATAAACATAATAATAATATAATAATAAATAATAATAATAATAACAGAAGATGCCCTAGGCGGTACGCTTTCAACTTTCTTGTCTCATGGTAATAAAAAATTAAATGTTTGTAAACACATCCAAATAGTTTCCAACTTGCAGAGAAAATTTAAATTCAAAATAAAATTTTCAATTACACAACCACACACCGTATACATACCCTACTCTAAGAACTTGTTAGAAATTAATGCTTAATATGAAATACTCTGCTTTGTTGATATTTTGCTGCATTTTATTAAGATACCTTGTAGCAGATGCTTTTAAGATGACCATTCATAACGCCTATACTTACGCTTAGGTAAGGATTTCTTCATTAAAATATAATACGCAGTATTAATATTACATTATAATCGTAAATTGCAATGTTCATTAAATAACGTATTGTGACAGTACTAACAGGTATTCCACATATAAGTGATTTTAATTTTTATGCTTTGCAGCATCTGTTTCCTAAATAATCACTAGGTACATAAATGTTTGTCAGAGTGGGTTATGACTTCCTTAGAATATGCCCTTATTATGCTTAACTCGTAATAAAGCTATATGCACATGATGAATTGTGATGTTACCTACTAGTCTCGCAAGCGAATGTAAAATTCAATAAAAGTAAAAGTTGTTGACTTCGTGAAACTACTACTTTTATGTGAAATATGTGTGCTAAGCATACAATTAACTTGGAGATTAGGTATTCAACGCGGAATAAGTCGTAGACAGCCGCAGTGATAGACCGGTGAAATCGTCTTCACTCGTCGGACATCCACCGGAAGATTTATAACGGAATGGTCACGCACAAGAAAAAGTGACCTATCGTGCACCTTGTTACTTTCTCAGACTTGTGTTTTGCACAGAAAAAAGACCTGACGCAATCGATGAAGATGAAGACACGAAAGTACATCCGGAAGCGTTACCCTAAGGTCATTCAGTCCGTTTCGCCCAATCTGACCCACTTTCATCCTTTCTCTTTCCGATATCACTTCAGCAATAACCTGAGACGCAATGTGAATCTGCTCAAGATTGAAACGTACCGTCATTAGCCTAATTCTGCTGGTAATTTTTAATATTAGCATACCTGTGGTAAAAAGCGGATAAATGAAAATACGATTTTACGGTGACAAATGTATTTTTTAACGTAACCTACAAAAGCTTTATACAAAAATAAGTACAGTTGGCGCGTGTTCAATTCTTTTTACACGCAGTTTGTTTCGCATCATTGACCCGTTTGATGGTGACGATTGACAGTCAGCGACCTGCCATATTACAGTTCATTTAGCTCGAGGAGCTTAAAAGGGAGCTCCGTAAGAGCTGGATGGCTTGCTTGGAGCACCGTAACTCGAACTGGGTCCACTTGGATAACCGCCGAATGACTGTTGCGATACTTGGTTGTATTGAGCAACCTGGATGGCTTGCTTAATTCCCTCTAAATCGATGCCTACAACGCGGCTGGAGTAGCTGGGCGCTCCATAGCTAGATGATGGCACTCCGTATTGCGGGGATGGAGCTCCGTACGACGAGCTGATTCCACCGCCGCTGTAGCCGCCGCCGCCGCCGCCACTGCTCGATGAAGAGGACTGTTCTTCTTTGAGAAGAATCTGACGAACCTGCTCAAGAAGAGCTGGATCTACGGAGGCGCCTTCGGAAGTCTGATAGCCGGAAGATACAGCTGTGTATCCGCCGCCGCCGCCGGACAGTCCACCGCCCKRGTAGCCGCCGCCGCCCCCACCGAAGGACGAGAAGCCGCCGCCTCCTCCGAAGGAAGAGAAGCCGCCTCCACCGCCGCTAGGCCTGCTGTAACTGTAGCCGGAGGGAGGTTCGGCCACCACGGCCGCGGCCATGGCTAGGGCCATACACTGAAAACAAAATAAGCATAAGTAAACAAATATCCGTTATCCAGCAAAGAAAGATGTCGTTATTTTAATTGCTGGGAAAGTAGCATGTTACTATCGACTTTCTACCAAACAAAGAGAAATCATTGTCAAAACTAGTAAGCACTTAATTCAAATAATCCACAGCACTAATCTGAAAGAAAGCACACACTCGCTATAAAACACAAACCCTTACCACGATGTACGTGTTCATGATGCTTATGATGACTGGTCGAGTGGTGACTGTGAATGGTGAAGATGTTTTGGAGTTTTTATACCGTATGCATAGGAAGGGGTGGGAACGGATAGCGTCTTCGTAGCTGGACTCCGGACCTAAGAGGTTGGGATAATGGCTACACTTTCACATATTCTTCGTTGTGTGGTGCTTGATGAATTTTGCGTCATATCCCATCTAATAAAATCATAGTATGTAAAATAATATAGCCAAGATTACTTCTCTGAATTTTTAGATTCCCAAATTCATTATTTTTTATTTTTTTCTGGACGTCTATAAATATAATCTTAAAAAAAACAAAACATATTTTTCTTTTAATAAGTACGCTCATTCGTCTTTACGCAAAATTGTTGAGTGTAACTCCAACTGTTTAATATAAAATGTACACTGCAGATTTATAAAAGTCAATAAAGGTAGAGATAATTACGGACACTGCCTACTTACATGATTAAGCAAACCAAATTTAGAGTATTTGGATACTAATAAAGTAAGAGTAGGTCTTTAACTATATAACTATATTACTGTTGTATCATCAATGCCTTTAAAGTTAAGGATTTTTGTTTATCCTCTTATTTTGTTCGTCAATTCGTGATTGAAACAAATACAAATTAGACTGACGAGATAAATGCGTAAATAAAAATATTTGCCTTTTTAACATTAGTTGAAACCCATCAACCCCATAAGTTTAATTAGCAATTTACATTCATTTCGCTATATTTGTTACGTGTCGCTAAAATGAGTCGTTTGAGAGAAAAATCGACGTAATTTATGCCTGCACGCTTAAGACAATTTAATCATAAAATATTTCTAATTAGTAAGCGTATATATGTGTCAAGAATTTCACCCTCTAATTCCTGTTAATTAAATAAAGACCAACCTAAAAAGGTAAAATCTTGTTAACAGCACAAATGCAATACGAAGAGCAATAATTATACTAACAACAAATATTAACAGTAAACATATTTAGACATAAATGAATATATACCTATTTATTTAAAAGATGTTCGAAATTACCTCCGTTGACTTCTACCCATTTTGGCACCTTTTAAATAAATAGGTATCTAGATATTTATTTATGTCTTAATATGATTATCGTTATTAACATGAATTAGACAGTTAAATTAATGAAGTACGTTTAATAATAATTATTATTATTTATATCGCTTTCTGTGATTTATTTAAATTGTAAATATTCTGTCTTATTTAGACTAATTAAATATACCACTGTATTAAATTTGAACAAAATCTTAAAATCAAGACCTATGGAAGATAATGGATAAAGAAAAAACTGAAGAGCCTAATTTGGTAAGCAGACAAAATTGCTCTAAAATACTTTGCCACTTTTGATTTTTTGACCCAAGCACTACTGTTAACGTATGGCCCCTTACAGGACACTCTGTATATATGTATATGTGATTGATGGCATAAACATCATTTACGCTATTTAATATAACCTCCAATTCAGCAAAGAAAAATTAGAATTATGTTTAAAATACATGTCTGTGCTATGCTGTCTGTACCGCAACCAACTGCAGATAGATCTGTTTCGCTATCTTTTTAGTTTATAAGTGCAGTTTAGGTTTAGTGCATAAAGGACTTTCGACTAGTTCGCTACGTTTCCCTTGCTCTTCGCTAATTCCTCGTTTATTCTATGTATGGACGTAAATTTATACTTTTAGTAAACATGATAAAATGCAAAATGTAACTGTCCAAAAACATATTGCGACGGAATTTAACACTAGTATAGCATACTTCAGGTAATTATTACAGTTGTTTTGCCAATACTTGCTCAAGAAATTCTTTGAATATTTCTTTCCTACAAGCATCGATTTAACATATCTTAAAACATTGGATTGATTGCTGAGAATAATTTCAATCCAAATTGTTTATCGCTCTCAACACTTTACTCCAGCGTTGTTCCTGATGTTTATTATTATATTTAAATGTGATCAGTAAACTAAAGAGCCAAATCTTTAGTGAACTTAGAAGTCGTAACAGGGGCGCGAATATTAAAAACTGCAGTGACATGATTATTAAAGAATGCAAAGATTTTATATACTATAATCAAGAATTTGTTTAGACTATATCAATACATGAGATTAATTTACTTCAATTCCAAAAGATTAATGATAATAATAAATAAAAGCCAACTGTAAAATTCTGCATAACATTGTTTGAACAAGAAAAACGGTCTGCAAACTTGGAATAACGGTTTTAATAATGTTTTACAACTTGTATTAACATTGCAACCATTTGTCCCCCGCAATTTGTACAATAATGTACATACGTACATTATTTCATAACAATAAATAGTTAATTTCGTAGGTAGAAATATCACACATTAATTAAGTGTTCAAAGTGCCCAAATTTATATAAAATATTCTTAAACGTATTCATATTTATCGCGTATTCTAAGTTAGTTTTAAGACTTAATAATTTAACTGTCTAAACCCTAACTACAGATTGTAAATCCTAGATCGGTGTTTCTTAAACTGTGGGTTCCAGTTTCAAAATAGGGTTAAAAAGCAAAATGTGGACGTGTAAAAAGTTTAATTAGGAAGTATTAATTTTGCGAGGGCGAAATTGAATAAGAACAGCTATTAAAATTTTTATATTTGTCACATATTTTTATGAAATTTTTATTGCTTTCAAACTTACATGACATGAAGATAGCATATTTGTGCTTCTAAATGTTTCGAGCAACATATTGTCAATTATGATAAATGCGAAACCTGGCTACAAGTCGAACCAGATTGTTTATAGTTTTATGGGCCAGAAGCCATCGAATATGTGTTACGATTGCCATCGGGTGATTCCTTCAACTCGTTTTGGAGAAAGCGTAAGTGGGCATACTATACCGGTAGTATTCCTCAATACGTAAATTTACATCGTGGCAAGTACAAATTTTTTATTTCTAAATACATACTGCGTTCTAGGATTATTTTTTTTCAATTGGAGTTCATTATGCTCAGGTCCTTTAATTTCCACTATTGATATGCATATAATATGACGCATGCCTTATACTTCCACCAGTCTACTATGTATATTGCTATTTATTTATGCTCAAGACCGTCTTGTGAAAGTGCATAATATTGTACTTGAAATTTATTTTACCAAAGATGTTTACTTGGGAACTCCAGTAATAAATGCGTACACTTAAAAAAAAACGAGTCGAAATGTCAATTATTACAGCACTTTCCTGTATCAACATTCCGTAGCGGATAGTCGCTTAAAAAATGGAATACTTCTCAAGACGTTTCAAGCTAATTAATTTTAATGATACTTATTGCATTGTATTGCTAGAATCCAATACTAGAATATATACCAATTAAATGTTTATTTATTAGTTTATTAAAATTTTCAAGGCATTTCTGTGATTAAATTGTTAAGTAAATAAATTTTAGCCTTACGAACAAAAAACTATCATTACATTTATGTTTTTGTGCTTGACAAATATAAATTTAAAGATGTCTACATGATTTGACTGCATTATTCCAATGATTGCAGTAAATAGTAACAGCTACTTACCAGAAAGTTTTCTGATATCTCCTGAATCCCATTTATTGCATATCAGCTTTCAAATTGAAATGAAATGAAGTGTGTGCGGAGGACAAAAACCATGCTAATAGAAAAATTAGTATACAAAAAGCCTGATATTATTGTAAGTTTTGTTATACTTTTTTAACGGCATGTTGAACAGGCATAAACAGTTTCAATTATATCCTAAAATTGTAACTCTCTCAGATATTTTCTAAAATTAAACAATTCTGTCGCAATTTTAATTATCTCGCAAAGCTGAACTCGATTCAGGGTTTAATTCTAATTTTTCACTTATGAAACGAAAATCGTATCACTAGTGTAAAACAGTGGGTGCTAAAGCATACATTATTTACAAATACAACTTTGTGTTTATTCTAGATGACAATCCAAACTAACTCAGTTATTATTATTATTAACTGTGTAAGTTTAATTTGTTTTTTTGGCCTCATACAACCAAAACTTTGGTAAGTTAAAGGGTACGTCACATCCAACTAACTTTTGCCGCTATATCCACCACTATTTTTCTTGTTATCGGTAAGTTTCTTTTGTGTTTTATCTAAAACTCAAATACGTTTAATTTTAACAACTAAAATCCTGAATACCTGCTTATGTACAAAAAGTAATAACTTTTTATTTAAATTTTAAAGAACTTAAAGCGAAATAAGGTAGGGTTGAATATTTGAGTAGTATAAACATGCGTTTTTTGAACGTAGGCACTATCGTGTTGTTGCCAAATCCGGAATGGATGAATTCCGGATTTTTTATTTAAACACATTGCCTACGCACAGGTATCAAATTACACTAGATTCAAACACTACTAATTTAATTAATAGTTATTTAAAACTAAACTAATCGTCGCTATAATTACTTAATAGTACATTATATATATAGTTGTAGGGAGCATATTATGCAGGAGTGGATAGTTTGCATACGAGCCGCGCAGCGCTGCGGCTACTAACGCAATTCCACGAGTCTTATTTTGGAATAAAATTGACATTTCGTCCGCATTTGTAAAGGGCATCATCAGGACAGGAATAAGGAGTAAGGAACATGGTACAAACATAACGCGAGAAACACATCCGAACTGAACCAAATCCCAAGGAGGAAAGAAAGGACGAAGGAAAGAAGGAAAATCAGACGCCGTTTAATCAAAAAAGACTAAGATTTCAATCTTACGTTACGTTCTTATATCATGTGAACGCTTTGACGAAGTTGAAACGGTAACGTAATAAAAAAACGTGCTGGTCATTGTGTAATATTGTGTACTAATGAATTTACTAATCAAGTACACAGTGTATATGAGCAATTTACCAATAAAGTAGTAGAAAAAGGCACTACGATACTTGGATCGCCTTGCCAAGGAAAATTCTAAAACTATCTCCCTGTTTCGTCCTGAGCCTTCCCAAACGAGAGTAAGCTCAAGCTTCAGCTTTGGTCTGGTTGCTTAATCCATAAGTACTGATGTCCCACAGCATACCAGTATTTTTGCAATAATCGAGTTATGTATCTACTAAAATGTCCTTGAAAGAACACTATATGAAATTACCAAATAAATAAATACTTTAAGTCTGTTTTATACAAATAAGCATCTTATTACTTAATTTATGTTTAATGGAACTCCTTGTACACTAGACGTTTTTACTTACTCTTAATGTTGAGTTAAATTAGAACACTCTTTTATACAATACGCAGCATTTTCTATAACAATTGCCTCTATTGTAACCTTAACGCAGATACTACACTCAGAATTATTACGTGGCGTACATACTCTTTAGTTCTTTATAATAATGATGATGCTGACTGACTACGACTTACGTATATATTCCAGTGCTATAAATTAGATTTTCTAGTACAGTCACTTCGTCCATGTGCGTAAGAGCAGTTTACTTAGAGATCTTCTTTGCATGATGTTTAGTTTATTATTTAGCATTATAGTCCTTACGTAAAAAGTGACCACTGATCTTAATGAGATGAGTTAAAACAAATGAGAAACGTAGAGGCATTTCCGTATGAAAATAATAGGTGCACCATATTTGAATGGCATTATCTAAACAGTAAATTAAAAAAGTAGATAAACGTGTTGCAAATTACTGCGTTTGATATAATCACTGTATCATTATAAATCAGTAGAGTACAAACTTACGTCTTCACCACTACGTCCAATTAGATGGAACATAATTGGCGTTGCCTACTTAAGGCGACCGGCTGTACTTTTACTTTCTGGACAGAGAATTCTTAATGGTAGTGGTCAACTAATGTAATAATATAATAAGTCGCCATTGTAACAGTTCATCAACTATTGGTTTTGAAATTAAAAGCTTCATTAATCAAGCTCTGTAAAGGAGAATATTTTGTTACATTTATAAGTGACCCACTTTAGACTTTAAGGAAAGCGTAGAAGTGTACAGAATGACGGGGGTACCCATAACCCGATACTTACTTCTTTAGAAAACACTTAATACAGAATAAGATTACAAAAAGTAGTTTTAATGCCACTCATAAAAACGTAAATAAATGTAATGTAAAACAAATTTTAATAAAGTTTATATATCGTAAATGTAGAAACAAATTACCTTGCCTAAGCATTAACTAATTCATGGTTTATCTGTTTAGGTAACACTTAGCTTCACCAGTTGTGAAAAAATAATTTTTGGTAAAAGTTTAGTTCCCGCCTAAATATTTGCAAGCAAAAGCATCGTATCTTCTCTACGTATCCAGAATTTTGTTTTCTTGTATTATTAGTTAAAATAACCTGATATCTAAGGGAGAGGGGTTTTGAAAAGTTAGCACGTAATGTATAGTTGATTAAAACCTGAAGCACCTTGCTATTACGACAGATGAATGCGGTGGAAAATTGTACATCAGACGTGCCCGCTTTTTAAAGTACTACCGATCGTCCCAAAAAAAGTGAAAGAGACTGGTATCTGGATTCTCCAATAATCTGCGCAATACGTGAGTTTCGGCAGCCAATTATGTCGCCGTCGTTGCACTTTTCGTTTGTTATAATGCCAAACGGTCAGTTTTAGCCGAATCTGTGAGCAGAGTCGATTTGGGTAATGATGAAAAACGAAGTCTTGTTTCAACGCAACCCACATGCTCATGTTCTATACTTATATGCACTTCCAAATTCTAGGTAATACTTTCTTGATACTATACGGGGTCCGCCATTGCTCTTGCGTTTTTCTGTAGGTCCTTTATAATTTACTGTAGAACAAAAGTTTTTTTTTAAGTTTACAAAATGAAATAAGTTTGTAAAGCTCTAAAACTTTAAAATATATTTATTTCTAAAGGGTGTTCAATTCAGCAGTTTATTCTTCTATTTTAAATGGAACACCCTTTATATTATTGAATTTTCGGTTTTCTTGTTGAGAATGAGGTGCACTCTTTTTAAGCATAGGTACATGKCGATACCAATTGACCGTTTGAGCGKGATTTCACATTTCTTAAAAAAAAAACGCTGCAAATTGAATCAATACTTCCACATCCAATTGTCAAAATAACATTTACGTTTTTATTTCTTATACTGTATGACTAGTAATCAGATTTTGAACATTTTGTCTCTCAACGCATTTTTTCTAAGACAAAGTTCTCGTGATAGCAATAATATATATATAAATTTTAAAATAGGTTTTTTTCAAATAACTCTAAAATTATTAACTTAACAAAAAAATTACAAGAGTGCTTTCTGATCAGAAATTTGATTTTCTATATAATACCAAAATTTAAAAAAATCGTACAAACAGGGACCAAAATAGGTTTTTTGGAAATATTTCGAAAATGTCAAAATTTTGAATAAATTTTGTAAGACACTTTTTGTGAGAAATTTTATTTCCTATCTGATGGCGTTTTCATTTTTCGAATATATTAAATATATTTGGAGATATTTAGGAAAAACCGTTTTCTTTAAGTGGTGTTTTTTTGCTAATTATCTTCTAAACAGTTTGCTGCACCGAAAATTTATAAGAGCCAATAATACTCACAGTTACACTACTAATCACATACTAAAACGAAAAAAATATAAAAAAATAAAAATTTGCAAAAAGGGTATTTATCCCCAATTTCGCTCCCTTCCCGATATCCTACTTACCCCACAAACAATAGGTCGCTTTGTGTAGTTGAAATTTATACGCTTGCCAAATTTCAAGTTCATATATTAAGTCTTTCGAAAGTTATCGTGTATACAAACAAAACCACAGACACACAGACAAGAAATTTGTTTTTGATCAAATTTTGTTTTTTTGCGTTTTCGACCATTTTAAAGCGAATGAGCAAACAAAAATTTTTGAAAATTATTTTCGCGATACAATACTTCCCATCCTTTGGATGTGGAAGTAAAAGTAGATAAAGTAAAGTAGTAACTTACATAGCAATCTATGCGATTTTCTCCATAAAAAGATCAATCAAAATGCATAAAAAAGAATACATATTTGTAAAGGTCATATTTTTACTTAAGTTTTGGTCTTCGTAAAATTGGATCGTAAATTGAGTTTTTTAATGGAAAGGTATTTTTTACATGTGCAAATGCGCATTTTCCTGTTTCGATTTTTATACACATATAAGCCCATCTTCAGCCGTTATTATTATTAATTGCGTATATTAATGAGCGAATTTTTATTTTTATATATCCCGTAGTCATATAGCAGAAAAATAATGCTTTAAGTTTTGTTAGCCTGACAAAGTAGGTAGATATACAATGTTTCAGCAGTCGCAAGGAATAAACTGACTTAGTTGCAATTAGCTCTGAATCAAAATCAATTTTACACAAAATGAATTAGTGGACATGGTGTTTACTTAGGGTGAACGTCAATCAAATAGTATTTTGCTTGCTCGTGTGCGTACAAACAAAAATATTCCTGATCGACATTTACAAAGTACTCGTGCGATAGATAAATTTGCATTTTGGTTAATTTTTTTATGTATCCTATCGAATAGCGAAAACTGCTTGCCGTTGTGCCCATAACTTAGAAAAAGACCTTACTAAATACAGACAATGGGCATAGAGATGTGAAACATCTCAGTACTTACGTGGAACGTTAACCACCTCATAAATGCCACCAAATTTCAATTTCATCAACAATTTACTCAGGGTGACTGCCAATGTAGCCTACTGTTCAGCCAGTGCATTATGGACAAAGTAAACCAAGAATATTTCAAGCAAATACTGGAAGACAGATCGTCAACATCCTGAATTTTAAGTTTTTCTTCGTCAAATGCAAACATAAATTAATGTAACTAACAAGAGGGATAAAAGAAACGAAAATAATAAGAAGTAGTCTATTCAGAATCATTTATTAACAGTATTTTAGTAAACTTATTTTAAAATTGAACTGGTGCACAACTATATCCCCATCTAAATTTCACACTGGATTGAACAAATTTTAACAAAATATTCGTAAATTAATAATGGGTTGGCCTCGATTCTTTCTAGTTAGCTCATAAATTCTAGAATTTATGCTTCTAACCAAATTATTAAACTGGCTCAAACCCCTTCTAATGAATTTTTGAGTGTACTCTCAACTGTTCATACGCGTTGATGGGTAAGCCAATGTTAAAACGCCCGGTTCTCTCATCAAATCTCGCCAATAACAATTGAAACCATCTGGACCACCGAGATTAATTTTTTTTTCATCATATAAGGTATTCTAAATTTAAAAAATAAGGTATAATTGTAAAGTTTTGATTTACATTTTCCCAATCTCGATTCATATTCTCACGAGAAGGAAGAAGTCTCGGACATTTTCTTAGTTTTCGGCGTACAATATGTTCATTTTTCTTCAGAACGCTCTCTATAGTCCATTTTGAAAGATCAAGCCCGCACTTAACACAAACGTTTGTGTTGCTGGCATGTAGGTTACTTTGGTTTGTAGTCAAGTTTGCTTGTCTCTAAAATTTTTTGATTGTCAAACAAATTATAAAAGTTTCTTTCTTCTTTATTTTACCTTTGTTGTACTGACGATGACTACCTTGTAGTTGAAAGCGCTTTAGTTTAGCTTAAACTATTGTAAATATAGCGAAAAGATAGCAAGCCATGGTTGCCGGGTGCAACAGCTGTAACTGGAGAAAAAGCCGTTACAACAAATGACGTAATTAATTAATCAAGTCCCAATTCTTCCAGTTGCACCTGAAGGCGTGATAAATTGCATCTTAAGTTGCTTTAAGAGAACTTCAGAAGTAATTCAGAGCGTTGTGTAAGAGATGTCGAGAACCGGGTTGGTGCCGTTTTTGAAAAATTGAGGTTATTACTGAAATTATTAACTTTTTGCTCTATTTTGTAAAGTGTTTGCTTAAATAATACTGCTAGTTCCAATCCTAATTAAACTTGAAGAAAGAGTTGGGTTAACTTCAGCAATGTAATTTACATCTAAATTTAACTTAATGGAATGCAAAAACAACAGAAAATTGACAAGAGATCACATCGTTATTTCTTGGAAATTTATTAACACTATTTTGTTTAAAAAATAAAGCTATTTGGCTTTGAAAATTTGAAAATAATTATTTTTTCTCTACTCTCTAGTAAAGCGACATTTCGATTTCTTATTTTCAAAGCTTTTTCGTACTTATTTGTAATCTTCTTTCACAATACACTAAATAATTATATCATAGTGCTATTTAGACCTACTTTCATAAGTAATTGAAAAATGCTAAAACATAGGACGCCCAATTAAAAAAAAATATCCAAAAGGCTCTTATACAAAACAACTTTTTCGGTTTTTAAGGCTTATGGAGTTACGAACAGTTATCAGACACACTAATAAAGTGTGTTCAAGACTATAACATAGCTTTTTAGTAAATATGTCTTAGTAAAATCAAGTACTTTCGCCAAATGTCTTATTTTCCCGCACAAATAGCAAATACGGTTTATAACTGAAATTATAACCCAAAACAAGAATGTATAGTTCAGTGCAGGAGTTTATTATAGGAGTAACCATTATCATTCTTTTGTAGATAAGGTAGCTCATTTGTGCTGTTTTTAAAGTGTTCAGGCAATAACTACTCGTTCATGGAAAACGAGTGCTTGTTTTAATATTAAATCACATATTTCGCTCCACCAAAATCATTATATAGTCTGCGTATAATAAAAATACATCCAAGGTGTCCATGCGGACGTGGGTATGCGTAGCTAACTTTGTTATTAGTGGAGACAGAGGGTCGGTTAGATGGGAAAAATAGTGCAGAATTTTATGCATAATAATATGTCATTTTGAAAACAATGGAATTAACATTCGCTCAGAAGTTATTTAAAAAAAACAAAGATTGCCATTTATTGCTTTTATCGAAGTCCTATTTTCACATGCTCAAAGTAGTTTTTTATAGGCTTACGGATGGCGTTTTTATATTTTTTGATTCAACAGTTTTGAGGATAATTTTATAAAAATAATTTTTCCTGTGGATGCTCTATTAGATTTTTCATATTTCAACTCGGCTATTTTTTTATCAATTCCATATGCAACTTGCTATATTTTAGTATTAATTTTCTAGAAAGTTCTTGCCTAGAACGTATTTACCAATTTAAACAACCACCTAATGGTGTACATTGAAAAAACAATTGCGTATGTAGCTGTAAACAGGCGTGTAGAAGCGAAAAGAGGGGTTTCTAAATCTACCCCATAGATAAACCAAGTACCGTTTACAGTATCATTGAGGCACAGGCACTTATTTCAAATGACCAGGAACGCCGATTAGAATTCAACGGGTGTAATGTGCGGCAAACAGAAAATAAATGTGCCAAAAATATCTTAATTTAGCTCCACTCAACCAAACTCCAATTGTTTATTTTGAAAACAAACATTACTGGCTCGCTACCACAAACAAGTGTAATTGTGTTATTAAAAAATATAGACACATAATTGGATCACAATTAATATCTAAMAAAATATGTACGTTGAGTGTACAAAATTTATTAGCTACACACGCAACTGTTTTTTCATTGCACACTGTTGCATTGAAATAGTAAATGCGTTCTACGAAAGAACTTTCTTGAAAATTAATATTAAGATATAGCAAGAGGCATCAAATTAATAAAAAAATTAGCTGGGTTGAAATACAAAAATCCGATAAGGCGTCGATAGAAAATGAATTTTATATAATTATTCTGATAATGGTTGAATGAGAAAAAAATTAAAGAACCCCAGAAAGCTTATACAAGAATATATAAAAAGCTGTTCTAAGCATATCAAAAAAGATTTTCGATGTGGCTGAAAGTATAGAACTTAGAACAAATTTTTAAAATTGCTATTTTTGTTTATTTAATCGTAACTTCTGAACGAGTTAGAATTTTTTGTTTTTAAAATGGGATATTTTTATGCACCAAATTCTGCACTACTTTTCCCATTTAACCGACTCTCCACTAATAACGATAACCCTTGCATGACCACGTCGGATGGGGCTCAAACGCATAACTGAAAATATAAGCTGTCTACTAGCAGTCTTCTGATGAACAATAAGGCATGCTAAACTATTGCGCTAAACAAGAATGTTTCAAGCTTCTCATGCAAAATTTAGTAACTTTTATTAATGATGAGCTGTAATGACAGCGAAATAGTACTATCTGCAGTTGGTTGAGGTGTGGACAGCACAGCATAGACATGCATTTTTTTTATTAATGACGTTGCAAGAATTTTTGCAAGTTACAGATTAAAGAATTTTGTTTATAAAACGTCGAGTCATTTGCCTCTTTATATAAGACTAAAGATTTAGCGGCGCATAACTGAAGGAAAATTTAGCGGAAGATGTATTAATGAGTACTGTCAGTGACTTAGCTACGAATGCAGCATTTTTAAATAGAAATCGTGTATTGCCGATCGGACCAGGTGTTACTTAATTAACATAAGCATCAATATTTCAAGAACAGTCTGGTTATTCATAAATATACCCTGTTAAATTGGATTAAACCCATTTTTCATTTTTGGTTACAATTAACAGACTTATACTTCTAATTTAGCAAGATTGCTGTCGATACGCCTACCTGTGTTTCGCTGGTTCAGTCATAGTTTTCAGCTATATTCTCCGTAGTTGCGTATTTTCGGCGTACTGGTGCAAGTATCAGTTTCGTACGACCCAGTTCAAAAATTAAGGTTACTTGATTGATTGAACACTACTACTTTCACCCTTTCTCTTTTACAAAAGATCCTTATTGTTAATTTTCACTGGATGCCTTTAGTAATTCATTTTTTTTTTTCAAATTAAGATTGAGGACGAACTATAATCCTATAATTACTCCATTGTACAAATAATGTTCAGATTGAAAACAGCAATGGCATAAAATGTACCAAAATTATTTTATCGATGATTGACGAATTCTTCTTCAAGAATAAGCGCGATCAACGATTTTATATATGAAGATGTATGGCTGCTAGATTATTCATGCTCATTTAGTACAAAAATAAAGTAAAAAGGTAGCGAGCAAAATTGCCGATTGCGACACTTTTCCGACGTGCAATTTCTGCTGTTTGTCCTCATGTCCTAATGAATTAGTAAGAAGTTCGTCAGTGTTTTCTCCATCTAATAGTTGCGGTAATAAAACGGAACACTTTGAGGGCAGCTTTCTAAAGAAAATAGTCAATTTTATGAAAAAATATTTTTCCCGAAGATGGTGTCTTGATGTCTGTTCCAATATGTTGAAATTCTGCTATCCTGTTAAAGCATGCATTTTAGTAAAATATCTGTTTCAGGCATAATTGAATTAATTATTATAGAACCAGTTTGATTTGTAATTTACATATTCGTCGATATCACATAGACAAGGCCTATATACAAATAAATGGGGAGAACACTAACAACAAAAACTACTACTACTTTTGTTTTGCTGTATGAGATGCTTTCGTCGGCTGAATGGGAAACTTTGGAGACGTACACCGATATTGATGAAGCAAGCAGATTGTTCTACAAGGAATTATACGAAATTCTTGATTCTACTGTTCCTAAATTCAGTTATGGAGCAATTATGGGTCGCTACTATCCGCCCTGGTTTGATTCACAGATAATGAAATGCTTACGCGTTAAGTTCTACAAACATTTCAAAAGTTTAAAACACAATATTACTATGATATATTCAAGTACTACAGATCTCAATGCAAGACTCATTTATATTGCCTACAAGAATTACGTGAGGAAAGCTGAAGAAAAGATTGTTGAGGATTCCAAACAATTCTGGGCCTTTATACAAAACAAAAAGGAAATTCAAGAATTCCTGGTTTTATGCACTACCAGGATAGAGACCTATCTTCACCGGATGCTACTGTCAATTCTTTCCGTGACTACTTTGGATCAGTTTTTGACGCTTCTTCATCTTTGGATACTTTGAATGAGAGTAATGTTAATTATTCTCAAAATATAAATATGCCACACATAAAAGAGGATTTGGTGATGTCCGCTTTGAAAAGATCTAAAAACGCGGTTACTGCTGGTCGTGATGGCGTACCGAGCTTTGTTTTGTGGGACTGTGCGGGAGCTTTTGCTAAGCCATTAACAAAGTTAATTAATATTAGCTTGAGCAATTGCAGATTTCCAAGCATTTAGAAAAAAGGCGATCCTGCTGATATAGAGAATTATTGTGCAATTTTGCCAAGATATATGAAACTGTTGTTTATTACTTTTTATTCACATATGTAAAGTCCTTCATCGCACCTAATCAGCATGGTTTCCACGAAAAAGATCTACTGTTACCAATCAAGCCAGTTTTTTACAATATGTAGCAGAATCCTTGTATACTATGCGACAGGTGAATGAAATTTACGCTGATTTCCAAAAGGCCTTCGACAAAATTGACCACGGCATTCTTCTTGACAAGTTGTATACATTCGGCCTATCAAACTCACTACTGAAATTGTTTCGTTCATATCTTACGGATAGAGTTAACTTTGTGAGATATAGGAATTTTTATTCCACTGAATTTTCGCCTTGCTCTGGAATCCCTCAGGGGTCCAGTCTAGGCCCATTGTTGTTTTTATTATTTATAAATGATGTGACTAACTGTTTCACTACTGAGTGTCTCATGTTTGCCGACGATTTGAAGATTTACATGGAGATTAACTCGGCCGAGGACTGTAATAATCTGCAGGACAACATTAGTGCACTTGTGGAATGGTGCAAACTTGGAGTAACTTTTGACAGATCATATCAATAACATTGTTGCAAAATCGTATCGACTGTATGGCTTTATATGTAGAAGTAGTCCACATTTTAGTAATTCAAACACATTATCTACGTTATATTTTTCACTGATTAGATTGGTTTGGAATATTGTTCAATCCATTGTATCAGGTTCACGTAGATTTTCTGGAATCAGTTGAGCGAAAGTTGCTAAAATATTTGTGTTTCAGGAAGGATCGAGTCCATCTTCCCAGAGGTTGTGAGCAGTTGCTCCTGCTAACAAGATTCAATTTTATTTCTTTGAAAACTCGTCGGCATATTCACGTACCGCGCTTGCAGGCTAGTGTGCCAAACTTATTATTACCGGCGAAGTTATACAAATATTATGTGCAGATCGCCAATTACTTTTATATGCCAATTAGTTAACTCTCTTCCGGTCGATTGTGATATCTATTTCGATGATGTCTAGGATAGCTGATGCAGTGGTGTAATGTCTTAATGTGTAGTATAATGCGTGCAATGTTTGTTCTGTTTCCTGTAATTGGGTGAATTCACCTGTTGGAAATGAATAAATTACTATTGTTATTATTATTATTTTATTTAGACTAAAAGTATACCCATTAGAAATTACACTAGGCTCTGAATCGCACTGAGCTCTACCAACCCTACAACTGTCATTTTTCAAGAAACGAACAAGTTGACTAAAGCTGGTTTCAACGCGATAGAGTAATCCTGCCGTTCATGAACCGTCATTCGGGCGCAAGGAAATTTTGTTAAAGTGCAAAATTTGATGAGGATATTTCATCGCCTAATCCGCTTTGAATAGCGTGAGCTGTAGGCTGTATAAGCGCGGTTACTATCGTAAGGCATTGTATTGAAATCCTAAAACACACATCTAGCTTTAGTTTGGAATTCAGTAGTAAAAAACGATTTATTTAAACCAGTACAGACTGCCTTCTTGGACCAAATGAATGGTGATAACAGCGACAGGACCTGATGCTCGAGTGACACGCGATTACTTCATGTTAGATAAGTCTAGGGTATTATCTACCTCGTTTTACCTCCTTTGTGCTGAAGTTTTGAAAATAACCAACACAATTTTCGGTGAAACTTAGTGTTCACACGGTGCAATAGTCCTGAAATTTATATAGTATAGATATTTGGCTAGATATCCAGAAAATCATTGTATGGGGTTATTTCTGAAATTTGACAATGTTAGAAATCAAGAAATAATTAGTCTGCGATTTGTTGCGATGTGCTTGGTCAGCAACATGTAGAGGAATTTTGCTTAAACAGTAACTTAGAGGGTGACGGAGATTTTCTCTTTAGAAGAAAATTAAAGTTTTTTCTGGCTTTGTAGTATGTAGCACTGTTTTTTAGTTGATACTATGTAAATCAATTCGTACAAGGAACACCTTTAAAAACTAATTTCTTTCTACTCCAGGAAATACTGTGTTTATTGCCCATGAAAACTGAAACTTTACACTAATTTAAAATAATTTCTGGTTCGGGGATGTCGAAGCTATTAATTTGCATTACAACAAACTGGTATGTTAGCAGTATACCGCTCATCTAAAAATAAATATAAATATAAATATTAATTATCTTTAAAAGAATGTACCACATAACTCAATAAGTTCGTTCGATGACTAATAAAATAACAACATTTAATTTTGAAGATTCCGATGTTTTCTACAATTTCTACGTAGAGCGGTTTACGTTTGGGCTCAAAATAGGTCTCAGTTTCTGTAAAGACCGGCGTGGCGGCTAAATCTTTTTCCTTGGACCATCTTTTTGAGATCTGCGAAGTCGATAGTCGCTGGGAGCTGTCTGGTGGATACGGTATATGCCGAAGCAATTCAAAGTGTAATTCATTCCATTTGACCACCGTAGTCATTGACATCTAATACTGTACAATGTCTTGGTGAGGCCGTTTCTTTACGATTTGCTCCTCGGCTGCTGTCTGCTCACCTGACTGTCGATCTGACTGGAGTGTAGTGATGGATCTATGTTTCATCCATTATGTCAGCTATCTCATGCAACTTCAATTTACAATCGGACAAACCATTTTGTGGACTTTTTAATGTTTTTATGACCAACTTCTAGGCAAATCAGCCTTATCGGTGTTTATACGGCCAGCAAACCGCTTATTTACCATTAGTCTCGATGGAGGTTCAAATAACACATGTCAAGCCTTTGTTTTGCCCAAACAGTATTTTTCTCATCAAAAAGCAACGCTGTATCAACAAACAAAACTAATATTTTCCATTGTTTTGAAAATTGTAAAAGTTGTGCCACTAAAACCACAGTAACTTGTAAATTAAACAACAGACTCTTATAAAATTTTGGCACGTATCGTCTTAAGGTTGGTACTTTACAGGAATCATATGGATTTTTTAATAGTGGCGCTACCTTCCTATGTCATCCTACGAACTTATTGAGCTATCTGTTAAGTGTAAGAGTGTAACTTACTTCTACTACGGTGGCCTTGGTTATTGTGAAAAACTTTCCGGCTGTAAATCCAATATCATCGAAATGTATTTGCCAAACCAGACGTTCTATCTGTAAAAATAGACGCTACTGTCACTGTCCGATGCCAACTTTCTTTTTTGCGGCGACGTTCAGCTAATCGCCAACTGCCACAAGCAATTCCATAAGCTGAAGATCGTTATAAATTTTTGAAAATAAATGAACTGAACTTGCTAGTCGTAGTAGTATGACAAATTGAGAAAAACACAACACAAGGAAATAGCGATGCACTCACAAACCCTTGAGTTTGTGTAGGTACTAATTGTTCGTTATTTTTAAATGTTTTTATATAAAAAATCGTTGCTATATTGAGTTAAAAAATATTTTAGACGTGGAACTAGGTCACCGAATTAATGTAATAACCTAAAGAGATGTTTGCTTTAACAGCGATTATTTAAAATATTTATTTCCCAAAATAAGGGTTGCCGTTATTCTGAACAACAAAGTATCTTACACGAACCAGAGCGAAAGCAAGTAAGGTTCAAATTATTTGAAATGGGAAACTTAACATAGAATGTTTTAGACTAAAAAGAGTTACAGATAAACTAGTTTTTAATATTTTAGGACGTAACTATATTCTGTTTATATATGTGTCACATATACTGCTTTTTAATAGAAAGTTGCAAGTATTTACCTCCTAGATCCCAACTAAATTATTACTGCTCCCTAATATATTTCAATATACCGTTAGTATAATTAACTAATATGATGCTTCTAGTTTGAACAAGATTGCAAGGTAATTTTGTTTATGGAAATTAAACGTTTTATTACCTCTACAAAACTTGTAGACCTGCAGTATGCAGCACATAAACACTCAAGAGGTCTTTTGCTGTCATTATATAATTTCCCGCAACAGAAGCAAGTGATAAATATATACATAAATTTTTCACATAGAATGTTTGTTAAATAAATGTAAGTTTCCATAATGTTATCCTCCCTAAAATAAAGCAAAACAAGGCAAATTACACAAAAATATGATAATAGTATGTATCTGATTTTTATATTTTTCATAAGATACTTACTTTAGGCTAAAAGTAAGAATTAATAAAATATAAATAGTGTTAATTCCGAAGCACAGAAGAATTTGATGGTTTAATATTTCGTCAGCTTTCTTGCACAGGTTTCCCAAGAGGAGATAGTCCGTTCTTATACTTCTCCAAAATGCGTCTGAATTTACCTGTTGAAAGATTGGGTATATTTTTAGAATAATGTGTAAGCAGTGCTTCCAATGAACAACCAAGTAACAAATTACAGAATACTTATACTAATAATTGTAGGTTTAGGCTCATTGTTGTTAAGCTTGTGATTATTACAAAATACTTTACTATAGTAAACTATTTATTATTAAAAACTTTTGGCATACAACCATACAAGTTCATACCAAGCAGTACGAGAAAAAAATATGAGTTGAGTTATTCATTCTGTTATATTGACATATCAATATTAACCATCATGCTACAGGTTTAGAAAGGTTATGGCCCGGTTGCAGAAACGCGGATCAATTTGATCGCCTTGTTAACCCCGGATCAAAGCATGGAAACACGAATAAGAACGCTTAAAATTCGTTGTTACTATTAGTTTACTTCTCGTAAAGGTGTCTCTTAAACCTTGACCTGCACCTTCCGCATATCTTTTATATTATTTAAAATTTTTAAAATAAATTAAATAAAAGTATTGATACAGTTTCATTACGGTATTATTTGATATTGCTAGTATTTTGCTTTTGTATTTCCTAAAGGCAACAATTGTATTCAAGGTACCATGCACCTGTTTTTTTCTAGCTCTTTAGCATGATGTAATGTTTACAATGAGAGCAGAAGATTTGTTAATTGCAGATGAAACAATGTTGCTTGTTCCACAGGAAACATTCCCAGGTCAAACAATGCATGATAATTTTAGACAACGCTTGTTTTCTCATGGAGATTTTCTCTGAATGTCCCGGACTTTCATGTTGCATTTGAATGGAACAGTTTATTCATTTATAACGTAATAATATTAAAATCATCAGTAAATAAAGGTTTAACCCCTGAATCAAGTAAGAAACTAAGTTTACTTCAAAGTCACGATAGCATAAATGTTAGGAATATCCAAGGTAATGTTAAGTATATACCTATATAGTATAAATATTAAATAACATTTAACCGGTACGTTCAGCCTGAATTATTATATACGATATTGGTATACTGCATAAAGTGTCTGTTCTTCATTTGCTTGAAAAATTCCGATTAATAAATTTAATACATTAATTAATAAAATGTAAGCATTATTAAATTACTGTCTAAAAAAGATATCCGTAAAATTTAGGTTAATATGTACAGGGTGAGCAAATAAGAGAGGTGGCCGGTCATATCTCATAAACCAGTAGCCCTAGAGCTTTGAGGTAAAAAATTTCTTAAGTAAATTGGCCAAGAGAAATTACTGGAAAATATTTTCGAGATTGTAAAATGACCGCTAGAGGGCGCTGTGGTACCTCCAAATTACAAAATTAATGTTTGTGTCATTTTTAGCCTAATAAATGTCTGCGGTATTAAACATTTTAAGACTGTTTGGACTAAAATCTACCATTTTTGTTTAGAGCATTTTTTTGTTAAATGCTAAATAAAGGAGTGGGGGCGGGTGAATATTAGTATAGAAAATCGCTAATATTTCAGATTTGGCTTAACCGATTTCAACCAACGTGGTGTCGTTTTCAAGAGCTTATGTGCCCTTATAAAAAGCAATTTTAAGTGTCAGAACATTGTGTGTTGACCGCAAGAGGGCGTTTTCTGAGTTTACTACCTAATCATCAATTTTTCTCGAAATTTTTAAATGCAAAGATATAAGGCTATTTACTTCATTAAAAGAACAATTGAATATAGATTGAAATGGTGAAAACCGCACTATTTAAAAATTTCGAGAAAAATCGATTTTAGGTAGTAATTTCAGAAAACGCCCTCTTGCAGTCGACACACAATGTTCTGACACTTAAAATTGCTTTTTAGAAGGGCACATAAGCTCTTGAAAACACCTCGTTAGTTGAAATCGGTCAAGCCAAACCTGAAATATTAGCTATTTTCTATATTAATATTCACCTGCCCCTCCCCCACTCCTTTATTTGACATTTAACAAAAAAATGTTCTGAACAAAAATGGTACATTTCAGCCCAAACAATCTTAAGATGTTTAATACTGCAGACATTTATTAGGCTAAAAATGATATAAACATTAAGTTTGTAATTTGGAGGTGCCACCGCGCCTCCTAGTGGTCACTTTACTACTATGGCTCGATCTAAAGTTATTTGGTAGACAAATGTTCGTATCAAATGGTTAATATTGGATAAGTTGTTTGGGTATGATACTTACCTTATTAGTTTGTTTCTCCAACAAAACACTTATCTGTTCAAATCTCATTGCTAACTCATAACTAATTATTATGGTGAATAAACTGGCCCAACTCATGGTTACTATGGATAGAGTTCTGAAATACTAGAAATAAAATAAAATACCTTTATCGATTAGTTCCTAAAACTAACTACTGTCTTTTTTGTGCAGTTTGTGTATATGCGGAAATACTTACTGATGCAATATTGAAATTGAGACAATCAGTTATAAAGCTTTTGAATATTTTGTCGCATCCTGACTTTTACTGGAACACATTTATTCCTCAGTTTAAGTCTAAGGACAACTATTGATCATTGACCCACTTCCCATAAAATGGTGTAAACAAGCAGTTCCTGGAATAATATTTAAAAATATTCGCAAAAAAAGAAAAAAGAGACCAGTTACTCGAGTTAACTTTTTTGCTATAAATCTGCTAGTGTTATCAACACCTGAAATAGAGGACGCACCGTGCGGGGCTTGTTTTTTACTTATAAGGATTGTAACAAAAAATCTAAATTATCGGTAAAATTTTTCCAAATACTTCTTCCTAAACAATGTTTAAACCTTACATGTGTTGATTACGGTGATTTGCTTCGCCCTCCCTTCCCTAATTATGTACACAGTTTTTTTGTAATACCAGTACACCGGTAGATTCAGTACCAAAATATTAACTAGGGTGCATTTGAACCGGTTACCAAAATAATTGAAATAAAATAAATTTCTCCACCACCACAGAGATGGTAGCTTCCTTAGAAAGCAGCTCTAAATATACGTCTATAATAATCTTTTTTCCTATTTTAGTCTTAGGAATCACCCCTCGAAATATTTAAACGTTATTCAGGGATACCCTTACCGAGTTTGATTCATTGGTCATTGCGAATTTAAAATCCGTGTTTATTATTATTAACTAATTAATTAGGTATACTCAGTCAATTCTACTTTACTCATTATGTATGATCGCTAGTTTCCTAACTGCATTCGATTTACCAGCAGCGAGTACACTGATGGGTCATAATAATATCATAATATGTCACATCAAAAATTAAATTTAGCTAAACATCATTAGTTATATAAGTTCTTTTAGTAATAGTTCTTAAATGATATATATATTTTCAACTAGGATTCCTTCTTTACGTTTACTTCGATTTTTTCATTGGCAGTGAACACATTACTTACTTCACATATCCAGGCTGTCCAGTTCGATTGAGGCAGAACTAAAAATATTTCTTGGTATGCCATAAGCATGTAGTTAACGCTGGAGCTGACATTATGTCTTCTTGCAAAGTCAACAGCTGAGAGATACGAAGCTGCATGATACGATGCAACGCCCTCTAAAATAATCTTGAAAAATCTACTGCAGAGAAAAATAAAGCAGCGCCTAACGATATGAGGATATTCACAACGTAAAATTTAATTAGATTTTCTAAGAAGCATAACATGTGATTTGAGCTTTAGCACCGAAAATGCATTTTACCAGTCCGAATCTGAAACAGACTTAACGAACAAAGATAATGCAATAATTGTAATATGGCTAAGGACAAATATAGAAAAGAGCTAGCTATGTACCTACATACATATTTCTTACAATTTTGAAATCGCTCATGGTCGTGTATTAAATACTTACGCATGATAATGTATGCAGTGATCCCTAGTATTAAATAAAAGTTCCTCAAATGTGTTTTGGACATATCGTACCTCTTCATATTTTGCTCAACCTGAGTCCAATCTTGCATTAAACTGGGCCATTTTTTAGCTATGTTGAAGAACACTATTGCGGTTACGAGTCCAAAAGAATATTCTGCCACATGTACTGCAGAGAAATACTTTATCTCAGTCATTTAACTTTTTCAGTTATTATACTCATGAAAGACGATTCATTTTATTTTACTATTTTGATAATATAGGTATATCTCCAAAATTTAGACGCATATTACTGCCAAAAAACTTAATACAACGCTCTACTAAAAATGTATTTTTGAATAAAACGATATAGAAACGCACCTAAAGACCAGATATTAAATCCATACGTCAGCATAAGTTTTGTATAAATAATTCCAATGCAGAATACACAGCTCCAGTTTAGTGTAAAGTACACCATATTCCACGAAATTAGTTTAAATTCCAATTTGCATGGATCAGATTGCCGCAGCCCTTTTACAGGGAACATCCCTGTAAATTGCATAAATATCATAACCCATTTGATATTAGAATGAAAATATCGATTTTTCATTGTTCTTCAATTCCTGAGTGTATTTTCCTTTGAAGCAAATTTCGTTGACTATCCAACAATTGTAGTCAGCCACTAGAATGCAGTTGCGTAACCAATGGATGCCCTAATACTTATTACATAATTACATATAATGTATTTTCAATCTAATACAATTCATAACGTGTTAAATTATTACTATACAGTGAATTACCGAAATGTAAGAAATATTATTTGAGTGGGTTTACAATAGATTGATTACATAATTGTACCGTGGAAGTTATTGAAGGTATGATTTTATGAACCCATTACTTCCAACAAGAGTCATACATAACCATTTATTGTAAGTGAATACTCGCGATGAGTAATGCAACAGCGAAATCGAAAATGACTGTCGTTAAGTAGTGTAAGGTTTGGATAACTCAATACCATCCAAAACAGCGAAAAAATACATTATAATGCCGACTTTCCACCAAGCGGGCAAAACAAAAACAAAACAAACCTATATAGTAACCCAAATCTAAGCTTGATAAAGACAAGTAGGTACATTTGCGACCCTTCGTGACCAGTATTCCAAACGAGAGATGGTTTTACTCGAATGTAAAGGAAAACGGTTGGTAAGCTAGGGCTAGGGCAAAAGGCAAGAACTGTAAAAGGAGTGGAGAATAAGGTTGTTAGCACGAGCGTATGGCTACGTATGGTGGTGTGTCCAAATCAGCATTATGGATATAGCCATTGCCTTCTTGATATGAGAAGGCCGTGCTTATAACATATATAACACTCCGCGTGACGTCACCTGAGTGGATGATTGTGCTCGTTATTTCAAATCAACACACATGTTATTTGAACTGTTTTTGGTATATGTATTAATTACAGATGACCAAGTGCTGTTTTACCGGACCGATTTAATACAATAATACACGGAAGTTAGGTAGATCACTCTAAACGTAAGCTGCACTACTTATAAGGGGTATCGCTTAAACAATTAATTTTGTTATCCGCTGAATAACAACGTAGATAAAAAAATAATGTTTTTAAATAACTTTGTTGTGTGGTTATACCGACGGAAACATTTGGAAACGCCAGGTATAAAAAAGAGAAGAAAAGCTAAGCAAAGAAACAATATTTTTACTCGGAAAATTCCAAACAGATCCACTAGAAGCAAGTTTCGGAAAATATAGGCGTCTCAGTCTATCTAATTATCATATATCTACAACACAAGTGATGGAATCCGAACGCAAACTGAAAATTTTGAGCTTACAAGTGTAAATTCAGCTAGAAATGATACCTTCCAAAAGGAAAGTCTAAAAGTTTTATCCGGTGAAGATGAATCGGAGTACTAGTATGTGCCCTTAGAGAATGAAGCGTTAGTTAAGATTATAATCGCTGATTCTGCAAATACAGTAATTCCAGAAAATCAAACAATGGTTTTAATTTACATCGCAGGTTACGTTGCAAACGGAATTACTAAAAAAATAGGATGTGATAGTTGCTTAAACTTTCTGGTTAACAGCCGTGAAATGTTACTTAAATGTGACAGTTCAGTTAATAAGCACCTGAAAATCACTGACCGAGGTGGATTAAAATGGCCCAAAGATTTTGTATTAAATTTGACAACAGTTTACCAAATTTTTCAAGCATTTATTTTAGACAATGAATATGAAGCTACATTTTATAAGGTAAAGAATCAAAGAGCCTTTCTTAAAGAAGCAAGTCTACAAAAAAAATGGAAGATTTTTCTGAAGAAGTACAAACAACACATGCACATTCGGCAAAACAAGCGAAAATTACCTCAGAGTTGGTGTTCAAATAATTTAACACTTTAACAATTACGTCGATTGCATTGGAAGTAAGACAAAGAAAAACCGAAAACTGGTAACCTTAACTAAATTAAGAAATGGCGTAAATAGCCTTTTTGATTTTGATTTCAGTTCCACTTAATGCCAAAGTTTTTGATAGGTATTTCCATTTACATTTTAGGTATTTATCGAAATGCCTTTATGCAGATTTTCTGTTATTGTTTGTAACAAATTGTGTGCTTTATTTTTATGTTACTGAAATCTGTGCTACGTTCCTGTTTTATTTAAGGGATTATTTGTTATGTTATCTACAGATTTTACCTACTTTATCTAACGTTAAACTTTTTTAGTTTTTATGTTATAACTGTTTGTTAACATATGCTAATAAACTGATTTACATAAAACTGAGAAATTGAGTTCATATTAACCTTTTCTTTACAATATTCGTATTGACATTGCTCCAGTAATACAATTTATGTATTATGGATGATTAAGTACAAAGGTTAAATTCATTGAGGCTGCAAACTGAATGTGAAAATAGGTATGAAACAGGAGGAAATGTAGCATCGTGTGCATTTCCTATGGACGGTTCACGGGTTAACACGCTTCGAGTCGGCCGGCGTGACGTCATTCTACGGTGGGCCGGGCCTTATATCAAGAAGGCAATGATATAGCTATAGGAACCCTAGACGACACGATGCGGACATCCTGCATGAACATACATGCTGCTAGCGGCAGTGACGCGGCCTATACCGGTAGTTTTCTCGCAGATGGAACAGGAACCTCTGCATACCGTTTTCCTAGAATCCTTCGAACCATGCTACTTGTATGCTATATCACAGGCTTTTGCACTGGAATGTAAAGTTTTTCTTTCGCTCTTAAGTTCTGTTTTAGGGTTTTGGGTATCTCTCCTGTGGCGTTTACGATAATTGACAGAATAATGGGCATTTGTATATCCCACATCTGCCGGATATCACTAGCTAGAGAAAAGTGCTTATTAATTTTTTCAGTTATATTGCAGGAGGGGGCACTGCAAAGTCTACTACTATGGTATTCTGTTCAGTTTTACAGGAGAGTACAATATCAGGAACGTTGTTTGCTACAGGGTAGTCCGTTATAATTTTCCCATTCCAGTATAACCGCTACACCTGGTTTTCTTCTTCCTTTCGTTGGGATAACTTGATCTTCCATGGCGACTATAAAACAGTGTCCATTGACTCGTTATTAATATTCTCTCGGTATCTTCTATGCAGTCCCTTACCTTTCCAACTATTTAGCCGTTGTTGTATCATTTAGCTTTAGAGGTGTCGCCTTTCTATCTTCCAAGGTGACAGCTTTGTATAATCTTCTTGTTTTGGCATTTTTAAAGAAATACTCTCTTAGATTTGCAATTTGTTTATGATGTCTATCCACGACACCTGGTATCCCTTTGCCACCATGGTAAGTGAAATCTTTCCAGTGATGACAGAGTGGTGAGCATGATGCATTCAGAATCCCGTCCTCGTGAAAATATTCAGATTGTTCTGCTCCGTATTCGTCCATCTAATTACTTCAAAACTGTACTGATGTAGTATAGGTGTTTGTAGCCTTGCACGTCTCTTGAGGTGTACTTGTAAGGTCCTTTCTTTGACAGCACTGTGATCAATACCTCGAGCTTGTAGGTATCCAAGGTATTAATAACGTTCGTTTTCCTGAATTGCAGTAATTCTTGTCGCTTATTATTATTATTATTATTATTATTATTATTATTATTATTATTATTATTATTATTATTATTATTATTATTATTATTATTATTATTATTATTATTATTATTATTATTATTATTATTATTATGAGAATAATCCCAACTAACTCACGTATAGGTAAGTAATTGCAATACTGTGAGAGTTAAGCCGTCTTCTGACTTCATGGTGTCTTAGATGTGTAACGACTAACCAAGAATAACATTCTTTTGCATCTCATTTATAATAAATGTTTCGCAGTTTATGTTTAGTGCTTTAATGAGTTTTCCAAAACTTTGTGGGATATTTCCCAAGACTTCAGTTATTAATGGCACGAATATTATCTTGAATTTAAGATACCTACGATCGGCCTAGGTTATACGTAAGGTTGTATTGTATCTGTTTTTCTTTTCTTGTTCCTTGGTAAATATATTGTATTCTGCTGGACAGGAGAATTCAATTAAGAACAAATTTCTGTGTTTGAGATCATGTAGAACTAAATCTGGTTTGTTGGTGGTATTAGAAGATAAGTTCCACATAATCTGAGTATTTTCACTTTCGTTTTTTTTTTGCATTTTGTGTTAAGTAAATTTTGTTTTAAAACCACTTTTCAATATTGTAATGTATGTAACACCCAATCTTTACAGGAAAGTATGAATCCATCTGTTTCTGAATTCAAGTGAGCGGATTTTAGGAAAGAAAGTGTATGCATCTGAGATAGATTTAAGTTTTCTGTTTCGGTAATACATTCTAGACATAGCTTTATCTTTGTGACCACTTAAGTTATTGTTTATTACGGTCGTTTTTTAGGGTGTTCTTTCTGTTTTTTCTGGACATTTGCAGTATGCTGTCGGCGTTGCTGAAATGAATTTGGAGACCTAATTGAAACATTTAATATAAAATTTGTGTTTTTACCTGTTTTCCACACGACTTTAGTAGTGAGGGTAATACTTTTTACTTAAAAGTCCATAGCTGGACTGTTGCGTGATCAATAATTATTGTTGTTTTGATATTATTTTCTGTGGCTTATACAACTGCAACATGTGATTGTATGCCTGATAATTGCTTAAAACTATACAAGTTTATTGTATAAAGGTACAAGGCAAATTTGTACAGTTGTTATGTTTTAAGATTAATTTTTTGCAAGGGGGTAAATAAAAAAAAACTATAAGAAGGGAAACATATGACACTGATATTTATTGATGTAATTACATTGTGCATAAAACTCAATATAAGATATTTGTTAAAAATTTACATACAGTAACATAAAATTATTGTAACGGTAAGAATGTTTGACCTATTGATTGTATTCATTATGTTACCATGTATATTCGACTTTGCCTTTACCATTTCGTATGCGGCCATTTTACTTTAAATAACTACTGTTACTCATTAGCACCTCAGTCTGTTCCAATAATACAATAACTCACCGTAAAGCAGAACTTACTTTCATAAGTCCTCATGTAAGGTAAAGTAATCAAAAGCTAGTTTTTGATTTTTATATATAACAACGACTTCTGAAGGCCTGCACTTTAAAACACAAATCTCTAGTAAACATACTGTTTGAAAGCACTACTAGTTGAATTGCATAATAATTCTTTTACAGATTATTTCCTTTTGGGGTAAATTTCAATTCAGTTCTATTCACAGTTAATCTTCTTTTATGAGATATAAAGCTATTTAAACTTTTTTAAACCTATAACAGTCATCAATGAAGAATTAAGAAGTGCTGAGAATGGGTTTCTTGGTGTAATATTAATATACACACTTCAAGGTAGCGATTACAATACACCTATATTTCTTTCATAATGGATTCTCTTCTTTTTTCAGATCATATATTTGTGCACGAAACAAATTTTGAACACACCTTTATGTTTTCTAGATGAATGTAGTTTCATGCTGTATGAAGAATATTTATCTACCTAATTCGCTTTCTTAGTTCCCCTCAGCTGAATATGAATATATTTGAAATCATATGAAGATTTAGAAGTAATAAAACTAACAGATGTACCTACTATACTAAATATATACCGGCGCATTATTATACATGTGCATAATGACGTTATGCAACTTTTAAATAGGTACACATATGGGATCTATTCTATAACTTAAAAGCAAGCTTGTGCCAGCTGCTTAGCTACAAAAACATTGGTTCATTGTAATTAATTTTTAACAAATATATAACTCACTATACACTAAAACATAGATGAAACTTATTCGCGTAATTTATGCCAGTCGGCGATTTGCCTACGTGGAGAATTGCAGACTTCATTCCAGTGATGTAAAGTAGACCCTGTGCATTTGGAGCCACCTAATTCTAGCCTTCCTATAATCTGCAAAGAAAAAACAAGGACATTAGAGCATATAATAATGAATAAACAAACTTCATTTGAAAGACATTTCCATTATTCACATAATCGCATTCAGTTAATTGAAATCCATTCCAAAGATATGAGGGTTACTAAAAGAATGTGATACTAAAGTGTGTTTAGAATGGAACACCAATAACGTTACAAGAGATTGTGCGATTTTAATTTTCTGGACGCGAACATATAAGAATAAATGTGACGCCATCTTGGATTTTAAGAAAAGCAGATCACCTGTAAAGCGGAGTAATTTTTCGATTTTCAAAGCCCCACTGTATAACAATGAATGGTTAATGTAGGTACCTATTAATATAAAAAGAGATATAAGAATGCTCTAGAAATATAATCGCGGAGTTTCAAATTACGTATGTAATATCTACACCGGCAACGAATCATGGATCTATGCTTATGAGTCTGGGTCTTTCAAGATGAACCATATTCAACAAAAGTTGTTCGCGCTCGAAGCACCGCCAAATTGTGGCTTATTTTTTTCAGAAGAACTTGTTATGTGGCAACACTGCCATTAGAGCAACAAAGCACGGTTAAGTCTGAATTGTACACATTATACAACCATTTCTATTTCTTTGCCTGAAATATTGAAATATTATCAAGATAATGTCAGCGAGTGGGTCATCCACCGCATGGTACCGCCGTGAAAGCAGCAGCCAAAACGTAGCAGCCGGTTTTCCGATAATACCCGAGCCAACCAGTGAAGTAACTAAAATAGAGTGCGGTTTGGCTGCTGGCTGCCTACGAAATGGCTGCTGGCTGCCCAAAAAATGGCTGCTAGCTATTAAATGGCCGCTAGTTGCAGACCAAGCGGCAGCTCTAAAGAGATTTGATATTAAGCAAACGCTTACTATCTCAATAAATCTCGATCATCTTTATTTGGGATCTTGGGAGTTAAATTCGACCCTAAAGACCGAAAAAAAGCATATCTCGGGAACGACACATAGTAGCACTTTCATATTCGAACTGTGTCTTTTAAGTTAGGTCAGTAGTCATCTCTCAAAAGGGCATCATCTCTATTTGGGATCTTGGGGGTTAAATTCGCCCCTAAAGACAGAAAAAAATCATATCTCGGGAACGACACATAGTAGCATTTTAATATTCGAACAGTGTCTTTTAAGTTAGGTCAGTAGTCATCTCTCAAAAGGGCATCATCTCTATTTGGGATCTTGGGGGTTAAATTCGCCCCTAAAGACCGAAAAAAATCATATCTCGGGAACGACACATAGTAGCATTTTCATATTCGAACTGTGTCTTTTAAGTTAGGTCAGTAGTCATCTCTCAAAAGGGCATCATCTCTATTTGGGATCTTGGGGGTTAAATTCGCCCCTAAAGACCGAAAAAAATCATATCTCGGGAACGACACATAGTAGCATTTTCATATTCGAACTGTGTCTTTTAAGTTAGGTCAGTAGTCATCTCTCAAAAGGGCATCATCTCTATTTGGGATCTTGGGGGTTAAATTCGCCCCTAAAGACCGAAAAAAATCATATCTCGGGAACGACACATAGTAGCATTTTCATATTCGAACTGTGTCTTTTAAGTTAGGTCAGTAGTCATCTCTCAAAAGGGCATCATCTCTATTTGGGATCTTGGGAGTTAAATTAGCCCCTAAAGACCGAAAAAAATCATATCTAGGGAACGACACATAGTAGCATTTTCATATTCGAACTGTGTCTTTTAAGTTAGGTCAATAGTCATCTCTCAAAAGGGCATCATCTCTATTTGGGATCTTGGGGGTTAAATTCGCCCCTAAAGACCGAAAAAAATCATATCTCGGGAACGACACATAGTAGCATTTTCATATTCGAACTGTGTCTTTTAAGTTAGGTCAGTAGTCATCTCTCAAAAGGGCATCATCTCTATTTGGGATCTTGGGGGTTAAATTCGCCCCTAAAGACCGAAAAAAATCATATCTCGGGAACGACACATAGTAGCATTTTCATATTCGAACTGTGTCTTTTAAGTTAGCTCAGTAGTCATCTCTCAAAATGGCATCATCTCTATTTGGGATCTTGGGGGTTAAATTCGCCCCTAAAGACCGAAAAAAAATCGTATCTCGGGAACGACACATAGTAGCATTTTCATATTCGAACTGTGTCTTTTAAGTTAGGTCAATAGTCATCTCTCAAAAGGGCATCATCTCTATTTGGGATCTTGGGGGTTAAATTCGCCCCTAAAGACAGAAAAAAGTCATCTCGGGAACGACACATAGTAGCATTTTAATATTCGAACAGTGGCTTTTAAGTTAGGTCAGTAGTCATCTTTCAAAAGGGCATCATCTCTATTTGGGATCTTGGGGGTTAAATTCGCCCCTAAAGACCGAAAAAAATCATATCTCGGGAACGACACATAGTAGCATTTTCATATTCGAACTGTGTCTTTTAAGTTAAGTCAGTAGTCATCTCTCAAAAAGGCATCATCTCTATTTGGGATCTTGGGGGTTAAATTCGCCCCTAAAGACCGAAAAAAATCATATCTCGGGAACGACACATAGTAGCATTTTCATATTCGAACTGTGTCTTTTAAGTTAGGTCAGTAGTCATCTCTCAAAAGGGCATCATCTCTATTTAGGATCTTGGGGGTTAAATTCGCCCCTAAAGACCGAAAAAAAATCATATCTCGGGAACGACAGATAGTAGCATTTTCATATTCGAAACTGTGTCTTTTAAGTTAGGTCAGTAGTAATCTCTCAAAAGGGCATCATCTCTATTTGGGATCTTGGGGGTTAAATTCGCCCCTAAAGACCGAAAAAAATTATATCTCGGGAACGACACATAGTAGCATTTTCATATTCGAACTGTGTCTTTTAAGTTAGGTCAATAGTCATCTCTCAAAAGGGCATCATCTCTATTTGGGATCTTGGGGGTTAAATTCGCCCCTAAAGACAGAAAAAAATCATATCTCGGGAACGACACATAGTAGCATTTTAATATTCGAACAGTGGCTTTTAAGTTAGGTCAGTAGTCATCTCTCTAAAGGGCATCATCTCTATTTGGAATCTTGGGGGTTAAATTCGCCCCTAAAAACCGAAAAAAATCATATCTCGGGAACGTCACATAGTAGCATTTTCATATTCAAACTGTGTCTTTTAAGTTAGGTCAATAGTCATCTATCAAAAGGGCATCATCTCTATTTGGGATCTTGGGGGTTAAATTCGACCCTAAAGACCGAAAAAAATCATATCTCGGGAACGACACATAGTAGCATTTTCATATTCGAACGGTGTCTTTTAAGTTAGGTCAGTAGTCATCTCTCAAAAAGCCATCATCTCTATTTGGGATCTTGGGGGTTAAATTCGCCCCTAAAGACCGAAAAAAATCATATCTCGGGAACGACACATAGTAGCATTTTCATATTCGAACTGTGTCTTTTAAGTTAGGTCAGTAGTCATCTCTCAAAAGGGCATCATCTCTATTTGGGATCTTGGGGGTTAAATTCGCCCCTGAAGACCGAAAAAAATCATATCTCGGGAACGACACATAGTAGCATTTTCATATTCGAACTGTCTTTTAAGTTAGGTCAATAGTCATCTCTCAAAAGGGCATCATCTCTATTTGGGATCTTGGGGGTTAAATTCGTCCCTAAAGACAGAAAAAAGTCATATCTCGGGAACGACACATAGTAGCATTTTAATATTCGAACAGTGGCTTTTAAGTTAGGTCAGTAGTCATCTCTCAAAAGGGCATCATCTCTATTTGGGATCTTGGGGGTTAAATTCGCCCTAAAGACCGAAAAAAAATCATATCTCGGGAACGACACATAGTAGCATTTTCATATTCGAACTGTGTCTTTTAAGTTAGGTCAGTAGTCATCTCTCAAAAAGGCATCATCTCTATTTGGGATCTTGGGGGTTAAATTCGCCCCTAAAGACCGAAAAAAATCATATCTCGGGAACAACACATAGTAGCATTTTCATATTCGAACTGTGTCTTTTAAGTTAGGTCAGTAGTAATCTCTCAAAAGGGCATCATCTCTATTTGGGATCTTGGGGGTTAAATTCGCCCCTAAAGACCGAAAAAAATCATTTCTCGGGAACGACACATAGTAGCATTTTCATATTCGAACTGTGTCTTTTAAGTTAGGTCAGTAGTCATCTCTCGAAAGGGAATCATCTCTATTTGGGATCTTGGGGGTTAAATTCGCCCCTAAAGACCGAAAAAAATCATATCTCGGGAACGACACATAGTAGCATTTTCATATTCGAACAGTGGCTTTTAAGTTAGGTCAGTAGTCATCTCTCAAAAGGGCATCATCTCTATTTGGGATCTTGGGGGTTAAATTCGCCCCTAAAGACCGAAAAAAAGCATATCTCGGGAACGACACATAGTAGCATTTTCATATTCGAACTGTGTCTTTTAAGTTAGGTCAATAGTCATCTCTCAAAAGGGCATCATCTCTATTTGGGATCTTGGGGGTTAAATTCGACCCTAAAGACCGAAAAAAAGCATATCTCGGGAACGACACATAGTAGCACTTTCATATTCGAACAGTGGCTTTTAAGTTAGGTCAGTAGTCATCTCTCAAAGGGCATCATCTCTATTTGGGATCTTGGGGGTTAAATTCGCCCCTAAAGACCGAAAAAAATCCTATCTCGGGAACGACACATAGTAGCATTTTCATATTCGAACTGTGTCTTTTAAGTTAGGTCAGTAGTCATCTCTCAAAAGGGCATCATCTCTATTTGGGATCTTGGGGGTTAAATTCGCCCCTAAAGACCGAAAAAAATCATATCTCGGGAACGACACATAGTAGCATTTTCATATTCGAACTGTGTCTTTTAAGTTAGGTCAGTAGTCATCTCTCAAAAGGGCATCATCTCTATTTGGGATCTTGGGGGCTAAATTTTTCGGTTCTTTAGGGGCGAATTTAACCCCCAAGATTCCCAAATAGAGATGATGCCCTTTTGAGAGATGACTACTGACCTAACTTAAAAGACACAGTTCGAATATGAAAATGCTACTATGTGTCCGTTGCCGAGATATGATTTTTTTCGGTTTTTTAGGGGCGAATTTAATCCCCCAAGATCCCAAATAGAGATGATGCCCTTTGATAGATGACTACTGACCTAACTTAAAAGACACAGTTCGAATATGAAAATGCTACTATGTGTCGTTCCCCGAGATATGATTTTTTTCGTCTTTAGGGGCGAATTTAACCCCCAAGATCCCAAATAGAGATGATGCCCTTTTGAGAGATGACTACTGACCTAACTTAAAAGCCACTGTTCGAATATTAAAATGCTACTATGTGTCGTTCCCGAGATATGATTTTTTTCTGTCTTTAGGGCGAATTTTAACCCCCAAGATCCCAAATAGAGATGATGCCCTTTTGAGAGATGACTACTGACCTAACTTAAGAGACAGTTCGAATATGAAATGCTACTATGTGTCGTTCCCGAGATATGATTTTTTTCGGTCTTTAGGGGCGAATTTAACCCCCAAGATCCCAAATAGAGATGATGCCCTTTTGAGAGATGACTACTGACCTAACTTAACAGACACAGTTCGAATATGAAAATGCTACTATGTGTCGTTCCCGAGATATGATTTTTTTCGGTCTTTAGGGCGAATTTAACCCCCAAGATCCCAAATAGAGATGATGCCCTTTTGAGAGATGACTATTGACCTAACTTAAAAGACACAGTTCGAATATGAAAATGCTACTATGTGTCGTTCCCGAGATATGATTTTTTCGGTCTTTAGGGGCGAATTTAACCCCCAAGATCCCAAATAGAGATGATGCCCTTTTGAGAGATGACTACTGACCTAACTTGAAAGCCACTGTTCGAATATGAAAGTGCTACTATGTGTCGTTCCCGAGATATGCTTTTTTTCGGGTCTTTAGGGTCGAATTTAACCCCCAAGATCCCAAATAGAGATGATGCCCTTTTGAGAGATGACTATGACCTAACTTAATAGACACAGTTCGAATATGAAAATGCTACTATGTGTCGTTCCCGAGATATGATTTTTTTTCGGTCTTAGGGGCGAATTTAACCCCAAGATCCCAAATAGAGATGATGCCCTTTGAGAGATGACTACTGACCTAACTTAAAAGACACAGTTCGAATATGAAAATGCTACTATGTGTCGTTCCCGAGATATGCTTTTTTTCGGTCTTTAGGGGGCGAATTTAACCCCCAAGATCCCCAAATAGAGATGATGCCCTTTTGAGAGATGACTACTGACCTAACTTAAAAGCCACTGTTCGAATATGAAAATGCTACTATGTGTCGTTCCCGAGATATGATTTCTTTCGGTCTTTAGGGGCGAATTTAACCCCCAAGATCCCAAATAGAGATGATCCCTTTCGAGAGATAACTACTGACCTAACTTAAAAGACACAGTTCGAATATGAAAATGCTACTATGTGTCGTTCCCGAGATATGAATTTTTTCGTATTTAGGGGGCGAATTTAACCCCCAAGATCCCAAATAGAGATGATGCCCTTTGAGAGATGACTACTGACCTAACTTAAAAGACACAGTTCGAATATGAAAATGCTACTATGTGTCCGTTCCCGAGATATGATTTTTTTCGGTCTTTAGGGGCGAATTAACCCCCAAAGATCCCAAATAGAGATGATGCCTTTTTGAGAGATGACTACTGACCTAACTTAAAAGACACAGTTCGAATATGAAAATGCACTATGTGTCGTTCCCGAGATATGATTTTTTTCGGTCTTTAGGGGCGAATTTAACCCCCCAAAGATCCCAAATAGAGATGATGCCCTTTTGAGAGATGACTACTGATGTAACTTAAAAGCCACTGTTCGAATATTAAAATGCTACTATGTGTCGTTCCCGAGATATGACTTTTTTCTGTCTTTAGGGGCGAATTTAACCCCCCAAGATCCCAAATAGAGATGATGCCCTTTTGAGAGATGACTATTGACCTAAACTTAAAAGACACAGTTCGAATATGAAAATGCTACTATGTGTCGTTCCCGAGATATGATTTTTTTCGGTCTTCAGGGGCGAATTTAACCCCCAAGATCCCAAATAGAGATGATGCCCTTTTGAGAGATGACTACTGACCTAACTTAAAAGACACAGTTCGAATATGAAAATGCTACTATGTGTCGTTCCCGAGATATGATTTTTTTCTGTTTTAGGGTCGAATTTAACCCCCAAGATCCCAAATAGAGATGATGCCCTTTTGATAGATGACTATTGACCTAACTTAAAAGACACAGTTTGAATATGAAAATGCTACTATGTGTCGTTCCCGAGATATGATTTTTTTCGGTTTTTAGGGGCGAATTTAACCCCCAAGATCCCAAATAGAGATGATGGCCCTTTTGAGAGATGACTACTGACCTAACTTAAAAGACACAGTTCGAATATGAAAGTGCTACTATGTGTCGTTCCCGAGATATGATTTTTTCGGTCTTTAGGGTCGAATTTAACCCCCAAGATACCAAATAGAGATGATGCCCTTTTGAGAGATGACTATTGACCTAACTTAAAAGACACAGTTCGAATATGAAAATGCTACTATGTGTCGTTCCCGAGATATGATTTTTTTCGGTTTTAGGGGCGAATTTAACCCCCAAGATCCCAAATAGAGATGATGTCCTTTTGAGAGATGACTACTGACCTAATTAAAAGACACAGTTCGAATATGAAAGTGCTACTATGTGTCGTTCCTGAGAAATGATTTTTTCCTGCCTTTAGGGGCGAATTTAACCCCCAAGATCCCAAAATAGAGATGATGCCCTTTTAAGAGATGACTACTGACCTAACTTAAAAGACACGGTGTGGATATTGAAAATGCTACTATGCGTCGTTCCCGGGAAATGATTTTTTTCTGTCTTTAGGGGCGAATTTAACCCCCAAGATCCCAAATAGAGATGATGGCCCTTTTGAGAGATGACTACTGACCTAACTTAAAAGACACAGTTCGAATATGAAAATGCTACTATGTGTCGTTCCGCGAGATATGATTTTTTTCGTCTTAGGGGCGAATTTAACCCCCAAGATCCCAAATAGAGATGATGCCCTTTTGAGAGATGACTACTGACCTAACTTAAAAGCCACTGTTCGAATATTAAAATGCCTACTATGTGTCGTTCCCGAAGATATGATTTTTTTCGTCTTTAGGGGCGAATTTAACCCCCAAGATCCCAAATAGAGATGATGCCCTTTTGAGAGATGACTACGGACCCAACTTAAAAGACACAGTTCGAATATGAAAGTGCTACTATGTGTCGTTCCCGAGATATGATTTTTTTCGGTCTTTAGGGTCAAATTTAACCCCCAAGGTCCCAAATAGAGATGATGCCCTTTTGAGAGATGACTATTGACCTAACTTAAAAGACACAGTTCGAATATGAAAATGCTACTATGTGTCGTTCCCGAGATATGATTTTTTTCGGTCTTTAGGGGCGAATTTAGGTTCGAATATTAAAATGCTAGTGTGCGTCGTTCTCGAGATTTATTGAGATAGTAAGCGTTTTGCCTTAATTATCAAATCTTTTTTGAGGCTGCCGCCTTGGTCTGCAGCTATGGCCATTTAGATAGCTAGGCAGCCCTTTTGGGCAGCCACAGCCATTTCGTAGGCAGCCAGCAGCCAAACCGCACTCTATTTTAGTTACTCCAT